>CP135561.1:622878-700369 GCA_032401905.1 Swietenia macrophylla | reverse complement strand
TACGATTATTTAGACAATTACCTTGTCTAATCAAATTCAATCGAATCTCTTTTTTGAGATCTCTTGTCTGTCTTAATAAACAAATACCCACATCTGAAACCCATGAAGATTAAATATGAGACTCTCCCCGGAATAAAAAAAAAAAAAAAGAAAAGGAAAGAAAAGCCATCGTCTATTCCATCACTTCCATTTTTCTACACCACATCATCACGTATTCTTGTGTGCATAAACATCTCTTCATAACCTATGAAAAATGATATGGCCGGCTGTATTTAATTACCAAAGTAAAGTCTTTTTTTTTTTTTTTTTGGTGGGTGACCGGAGAAATTCTTTTCTTTATGGAGGCCAAAATCAGACCTCCTTTTTCTAGAAGCTTATTGATTGGTGAATTAATAAAATTATTTTCTGAAACAAAATGTCCTTATTTGAGTCAACGAAAAATGGTAAAACAAATCGTTTTCATTAAAGGTTTCAGAATTCAGTCAATATCCAGCTTTCACAGTCCATGCAATGCTTATGGATTCCATATTCCTTCTCTTTTTCGCAGTTAATGCAATAACACGGGGCCATAACTCACCGTTTGTTTTAACTTGTTCTTCTTTCCAAAATCTAAGCTAATATACTTTCCAAACTTAGCTTAATCTCTACCATTAATTCCTAATTGCACTCGTTTAACCTCTCCCTAATACTAATGTACTTTCTGCGTTCTGCCCAAAACCTGAGAAAACGTAGTTGGTAATCTTCAGTTTTGAGTAATTGTTTTCTTCTTCTCTGGATTAGTAAGTTTTGTGTTTTGGAGAGGAGGAAAAAGGAAAACAATGACAGTAGCACAAGCTAAAGGTGAACAGTTCCGAATGGGTTGAGAGTTTTGGCCGTTGACAATGACCCGACTCATCTCTTGTTATTAGAGACTGCTTCGTCGTTGCCAATACCATGGTTTGCTTTTTTGTTTTATTTCTTTGTTTTTGAGTTTCTGCATATGGGTTTTCGGATTTGTATTTTGTCACTCAGATTTTTATCTGTTATGTTTCAGTTTTGTGAGTACCCTGTTGCTTGTATATCATAACTTGATTTAGTTACATTTGGCGATTGGGAAAAAGTTCTGACATTTAATTTTTCTCTGTCTCTCTCTAGTTTACCATGTTTTCAGTTTTGGACTGATTCCTTTGATAGGTTACAGTTTTCCAAGATTTATGGAGGATTAGATAGTGTTGCTCTGTACTTGGATCTCCAATATCTCGTGAATTTTGAGACGTGAACATATTCATGATTTATCTTGAAAAGAATCGAAGATTAATATCAGATTTCTTGCTGTTTGATTGGAACCCATCATCATGCATTCTTTTATACACGCACACCCGTATCTCTTCATAACCCACGAGAAATGAAATGGCCAACCTGGGTTGTCTTGGCTTATTTCTAAGACAAAAAAAAAGTTAAAAAAATCTATGGCATACTCCTTGTTGGCTCTAGCTTAAATTAGAACAAGGAACTGCCCAAGTGATTATTCGGCTCAACTTGTTAGAATTCGTGACTCAATTGCTTTGGTATTGGCCCACATTAGCAATCAATAACGCAACGCAAAATCAGCCGGAGTTGCTTGCTTTCTCACCTCATTCCCATTATCAAACATAATTCAATAATATTCCACAACACTTTTCTATTCTATCACTGGCTTAGTCTCGTTTGTGCTTTCTCCTGTAACATAATTCCTAGTATTCTGAAAACATGGAGCTTATGCTTGGAAACGATGTAGCCTTTGCCTTTGCCTTTCCCGTCCAATTTCATTGCATATATCGCCGGGCGGATACTTTTTTTTTTTATTAAATTTTTTGTCGGCTTCTCATTGTAAACTGGCCTCCATTGGTTTCATCATCAGCTACTCAACAATGATTGTCGATATTACCATAGTTTTACTTATTTCTCCTCCATAAATATTCATCTCTGTTTCTGCTCTTTCTAATTAGCTCCAAAAATTTCAACCATGACCATATTCAAATTCATTTCCCCTTTTGTTCTTGTAATCATTTTTACTTTTGTCAAAGTTTGTGATTCATTCAGTTCATCTACATCCGGTCCAAATTTTTTCGCGGCAGAACCCATTTCTAGTCCGGTTCCTGCTTATTCTTCACCAGTACCAGCTACACCTTCTTATTTCCCGGGTCCAGGTCCGGATTCTGGACCTTACCAGGGAGTACCATCATCTCCCGCGGTTCCGGCTCCGGTTTCACACCCACCCATTTCCGAACCCCCATCGCCAGAACCATATCCATCCCCCACAATTCGTCCTCGTTTTAGAGGAATCAAAGCAGCTTATTGGCCACGATCTGATGGATTTCCAGCTTCCTCTATTAACACATCCTTTTTCACTCATGTTTACTATGCATTTCTCTTACCAGAACCGAACACTTTCGAACTTAACGTTACTCAATCAGACCAAACAGGAATTCTTGAGTTAATAAGCACACTTCGTGCCCAAGAAAGTTACATCAGTATTCTTTTATCCATAGGAGGGGCAGCTAGTGACCGCAAAGTTTTCTCGGCAATGGCGAGCAATAGGATGACACGAGCAGTTTTCATTAATTCAACCATTGAAATTGCTAGAAAATATGGCTTCGATGGCGTTGACCTAGATTGGGAATTCCCTGACAACGATCAAGACATGTTAAACCTTGGTTTATTATTCAGACAGTGGCGAAAAGCTATAAATCATGAAGCGAGAATTAGCGGGAATTCACGACTTTTGTTAACCGCTGCGGTATATTTTGCTTCGAAATTCACGGCAAACGGTGAGCCTAGATCGTACCCAATTGACGCAATTAACAAATACGTAGATTGGGTTAGTCCACTGTGCTTTGATTATCACGGGTCATGGGAAAATTTCACCGGGGTGCACGCAGCATTTTATGACCCGAATAGTAACATTAGTACGAGCTCTGGAATCGGGTCATGGATTGAAGCCGGGGTTCCGCCGCAGAAGCTTGTCATGGGTTTGCCATTGTATGGCCATACATGGAAGCTTCAGGATCCGAATGTTCACGGAATCGGAGCTCCTGCATTTGGCGTTGAACCCGCAGACAGCGTCCTGACTTACAATCAAGTTGTCCAATTTAACGTTGAAAATAATGCAGCGGTTATATTCGATGGAAAGACAGTGGCTTATTACTCTTATGCTGGGGATTCTTGGATCGGGTATGATGATGTGATGTCCATTGAATTTAAGGTCTGTTTTGCCAAGTCCAAGGGCTTGGCTGGATATTTCCTTTGGGCTGTTGGCCAAGATAACGATTGGACTCTCTCGAGACAAGGTAAAACCAATCAATTAATTACTGTTAGTAGCATTCATTTATGTCCATTTTGTGATGTTTAATTTGACCTATGCTTTGTGCATCATGGTTGGCAGCTTCAATTGCATGGGGACCAAGCTGATGAAACCGTTGGATTCAATACGTAAAATCTAATTGTACCGCATTGATTTGAGAAACTTGCATGTAAACATGAGGAACATTACATAATAGCCAGGAGTAAGCTTCTCAAGCTTTGATGATGTACAGAGTTTGGCACGATCGCTCTTGGAATAATTAATAGTAGTTGGCATATATACTATACCCAGCCTGCTCTGCATATACTTGCCCTGCAGAGCTTGCTTTTGCAATACACCTACTCTGCAGCGGTGGTCCGAACTTTCATCTACGATCCCCCGCCCTGTTGCTCTGTTTAATTAGGTGCCTCTGATTGTCGCACAATTGGTACCGAACATGGACTCGAGCACATCACTTTTGTTTTTTTCTTTATCGAAAGAAAATAGAAAGCATTGGACATGAATTAGTTCACCGACTTTACCTTTTACCATTCTATTCTATTCTTCTCTTTTACATATTCGGTTTGTTCGTTGTGTCCTCAGTTTTCATGCCACATCCTTTGAACATTATGCACTGGCCCAAGCATTCTTGTTTGTGAAGTAGCACAAGATTTCAGGACATAAAATAATGGAAATGGAATATTACAGGAAGGCTCTGAAGGTGTGTTTAATACTGCAAGCACGTGTAAATATATATCCAATACAGGAGACGAGGTTAGCTAAACTTAAGCACACACGAAGCATTTTTATGAAGTAAGCTAAGCTGTGTTCTTCCCCCCCTTCACCCATTATCAAGCCAAAGCAAACTCAGGTGACTCCAAAACGCAAGGAATCTCAAAAGATTCTGCACCCAACATATGAATCCTCTTTATATGTTTATTGAATGACATTGGACTAATAATATATTCTGGTTGAATAGAGAGAGAACAAGGGAAGAGAGGCTTCTGCTATAACTCAAAAATTGAATGCCCATTTTGGTATTTATTAATTTTATTGGATGATCAAATGATGTTGTGCCCTAGCTTGCTAGATAATCATAAAATAACATCATTGGGATCTTGTTTGTATCTTCATATTGGTGGTGTAGGATTTTCCACAATGCCATTGATACAACAACCACCCCAAGGTTGAATAAATATATATATATATCTAAATTCCTATATCTCTTCTGTCATTTTTAAAATTTTAAATTAAATTTATTTAAATCAATAATACCTCTACGATAAACAATAAAAATTAATTAAAATTATTAATTTATAACGTGTTAAAATATTTTTTGAAAGTTAAAAGTTGATTTAAATTTTATAAATATTCAGATATAATCTTTGTAATTATTTTATTACAGTTAAATTATAACAATTTAATATTAAAAGTAGTAATGATTTTACATGTTCAAAATGTTAGCGATGGATAAGATTTACACCATAACCTTTTATTTGTTGAATCAATTGGACAACTTTGTGCATTAATAGTGACGCAATAAAGATGGGAAAAAAAAAAGAGAAAAAGGAAAAGACAATGATGGAAGATTGATTGAGCTATAAGTGTGTAGTGTGCGCATGCATTGATATAACAATGTAATTAATTAAATAGAAAGTGGGGTTTCATTCTTGAATGAACTTTGAATGAAGAAAAGAAACATCACATCACATCACATCAATCATCTGATGATATGAATTTACTTTAATTCCCCAATTCCTTCGTTCTTGCCTCATTCAAATTCAATAGTTCTCTCCGCTCACACAAGAGAAAGGAAGAGAAAATGAGAGAGTGGAACCTCGTTCATTCATTCATTTCAATCAAGCTTAGCTTTAGCTATAGCTACAGCAATAGCATATTTGTACTAATTGGGATACTCCATTACTTTCTCCACAAACCTTCGAAAAAGTTGCTGCCTTTTTGCCTTGCACCTTTGGTGGGTTGTGTGTTTGTGACCCTCCACCTCTCTCCTCTCTCTCTCTCTCTCTCTCTCAATCTTAATTGCATGCATGACCCATGAAAAATATTGCTTACACTTGCCATGAAATGTGAATAACAAAATCAGTTTGCCTATCATTAACCATAACCTTGTTCTTTAAAAGAGTTCATTAACTTGAGAAGAGTTGTCTCTTATGTGCATGTAAAACGGTGATGGTCTAGCCGAGTAGCTGAGTAGAGGGATAATGATGGAACTTTTGGAGAAGAACTAGTCTTATTAATGTACATGTAGTAATTAATTAATTAATTAAAAAAAAAACTTTGAATCATCTACTTCAGAATTTTGTAGATTATTAATATTCATTAATTATAATATTTAAATTTTTTATATTATATATTTAATAATTTTAAAATTGAATGTTAATGTAGAATTTGTCCGTCCATAACTTCTAGTAGATCAAATAGCCATAGCCTAAGCCTACGGAGAAAGCAAGACTGATAAAAGCAATAAATCAATTCTTAATTTATTAAAAATAATTGGTTAATTAATAAAATAGAAAAAAAAAAAAAAAAAAAGAAGAGAAACTCGTAATACAGCCATGCGGTCTACTGCACCACCTTCCACAAGCCGCGATGCACGCTCACGCGTGTCTCACACTTCCTGCCATGTTCAGTTTTTTTCAATCCACAGCGAGTTCAATGTGGTCCACACCACGTGTTTAATTTCTATTGGGCTTTGAGATTGAGCTGCTTCCTCCTTTTGGAGGACACGTTGACTCAACTCTTCCAAGTTAAATTTTATTTGCAGGGAAAATTTAAAAAAAAAATTTATTCATTCCCCATTTGATCATTTCTTTTTTTTTTTTTTAAAAAATATTTGAATTATTATAATAATATATAATTAAATAAATTATTTTATATGAATTAATTAATTTTTATGAAATGTGAATTTATTTATAATTATTAATAAAAGAAATTATCAGATTAAATTACATACATCCCATTTAATTTGGTGGAAGGGAATATTCCCGTAGTTCGCCACTATACGGTGGCTTTGTGCACTGCAAGTGGTGGTTAGAGCGTGAATGCCACGCTCCAAAAGTATTTTCAGAAACAAAATGTCCCCTTTTTAAGTCAACTAAGAATGGGAAAACAAATCTTTTTCATTGAAGGTTTCAGAATTCACTCAAATGTCCAGCTTTGACAGTCCATGCATAGCTTACAGATTCCATATTCCTTCTCTTCTTCATAGTTAATGCGATAACACGGAGCCATAACTTTCTTTTTTCACCGTTCTGTTTTAACTTGTTATTCCTTCTACAATCTAAGCTAATATTCTTTCCAAACTTACCTTATTCTCCCACTTTCCACCATTAATTCTTAATTATTCTGGTTTAACCCCTCTCTAATACTAATATACTTTCTGGGTGGTTCTGCTCAAAACCAGAGAAAACGTAGTTGATAATCTTGAGTTTTAAGCAATTGTTTTCTTCTTCTCTGGATTAGCTAGTTTTGTGTTCTGGAGAGGAGGAAAGAAGGAAAACAATGACGGTGGAGCAGGCTAACGGTGAACAGTTTCCGAGTGGGTTGAGAGTTTTGGCCGTTGACGATGACCCGACTTGTCTCTTGTTGCTAGAGACTCTGCTTCGTCGTTGCCAATACCATGGTTTGCTTATTTGTTTTATTTCTTTGTTTGTTTATGAGTTTCTTCATATGGGTTTTTGGATTTGTATTTTGTTACTCAGATTTTGATTGTATATGTTTCAGTTTTGGGGGAATTGATTTTGTTGCACGTAGAATCTTATGCAAATATCATAACTTGATTTAATTGCTTTTGGTGACTGGAAAACAGTTTTGACATTTAATATCTCTCTGTTTCTCTCTGGCTTCCCGTGTTTTAGTTTTGGACTGATCCCTTTTATAAGTTACCGGTCTTCCAGGATTTAAGGAGGATTAGATAGTATTGTTCTGTACTTGGATCTTCAATATGTCATGAATTTTGAGACATGAACATATTCGTGATTTATCTTGAAAAGAATCGAAGATCAATATCAGATTTGCTGCTGTTTGATTGGTTAATTTTTTTGTGTTCATGAATTTGACTATTTCAGAATCCAAGTAGGATTGTAATGAATGCGATTTTTGGGTTTCTGCAGTTACTACTACAAACCAAGCAATCACGGCTCTGAAGCTGTTGAGAGAAGACAAGAACATGTTTGACCTGGTTATCAGCGATGTTCATATGCCGGACATGGATGGTTTCAAATTGCTTGAACTCGTGGGACTTGAGATGGACCTACCTGTCATAAGTAAGCCAATGACGTTTACATTGGCTTTAGAATTATTTTCTCTTTTAATGTCCGCCCTCAAAATTGAAGTTTTAATAAGTTAAATAAAAAAATAAATTTAAATTCTATATGCAAGTTTTAGATTTATATAATCTTTTGAAACATTATAATTTTTGTTGCATTTTAAGGTTTTCAATGTTTTGGCAACTCTCTTTTCCAACAAAAGCAGAACAAGACTTTTGGAAATTTTTTAGTAATTTTATTGCTTCCCTTCCAAGAACTTTCAGTATTGATTTCAAAGCTAAAATTCCGAAACTAGTTCTATTTTTTATTAACTTTGTTGTAAAACGTTATAATGTCTTTAGTGTTGTCGGGAAATAGCGACCCCAAGCTTGTAATGAAGGGAATCACTCATGGAGCTTGCGATTATTTGCTGAAACCTATTCGGATTGAGGAGCTGAAGAACATATGGCAACATGTTGTCAGGAGGAAGAAATTGGATACAAAGGATCGGAATAATTCTGACAATCAAGACAAACTTGATCCTGGAAGTGGTGAAGCTGGAGGAATGGGAAATTCTGATAAGAATGGGAAGCTCAATAAAAGGAGGAAAGACCAGAATGAAGATGAAGATGAGGAGCACAATGAGAATGAACATGAAAATGACGATCCAATTACCCAAAAGAAGCCTCGGGTTGTTTGGTCAGTGGAGTTGCATCGCAAGTTTGTTGCAGCTGTTGATCAGCTGGGCGTTGACAGTATGTTTTTAACTCCTTATCGTTGTCATTGTGTTCCAAAAACATATTAGGAAATAGTTCGACAATTTTCACTGGGCATATGTTAGCCTATTTTATTGCATTTCACCTTTTTTTGGTAATTCTGTATGACATTCCTTCTTATTCAAGATCATTTCTGAATTGTGAAAGTCATGAATTATTGATTTTTCACCGGACAAAAAGTAATCCTGCTGGTGAAAAAAATTCATTTGATCTTCAGTTTGTCAAAATATATTTTTCATGTGCAAAATCATTGATATATGAAGCATTTTCATTTATTTTGTTGTCACTTTCTCAACTTTCTGTTATTTACTATTCCAGAGGCTGTACCTAAAAAGATCCTGGATTTGATGAATGTTGAAAAGCTGACAAGAGAAAATGTGGCTAGCCATCTCCAGGCAATAATTCTCATCCTTACAGTCTCTGTTATTTGCATTGAAAACTTTTGTTTCAGGGAAGCTTATTAGGTTATTTTATGGTCGCAGAAATATAGGCTTTACCTCAAAAGGATCAGTTGTGTGGCTAACCAGCAAGCTAATATGGTGGCAGCCTTGGGCAGTACCGATCCTTCATATTTACGAATGGGTTCGGTTAACGCTTTGGGTAACTTCCATGCCATGGCTGGACCTGGGCAGTTTCAAAACAGTACTTTCAGATCTTTTCCCCCGGTTGGGATGCTTGGCAGACTGAACACACCAGCTGGACTCGGTACGCATGGCCTTCCTTCTTCAGGAATGATTCAATTGCATCATGCACAAAACTCAGACAACACTAATGTTCAAGGCAAATTCCATCCAGCTTTACTTCCTGGAAGCCATGGCGGTAACATGCTTCAAGGAATGCTAACATCCTTAGAACTTGATCAGTTGCAACCAAACAAGAACATTACTGGCATTAGTGAACTCTCCAATGCAGAAGATAGTACAACAATTTTCCCTGTTTCCAGCGGTTTTACAGATGCGAGAGTAGGTTTTGGCCGGTCCACTAATTCTCTTCTTGGTGTTACAAACAACCACTTGATGTTAGAAGGACATCTTCAAGAAGCTCAAGGTAACAAAATGTTTGGAAATCAATCCTTGATGTCCTTAAATTCAGGATATTCTTCCCATCAGCCGGATCATGGTAGATGTAATGACAACTGGTCAAGTGCTGTTCAGTCATCTGGGATCCAACCAAATTCCTTTCCGTTAGGTGACTGTTTTAAACAGCCTACTCCGCATCCCAATAATTTGAGAGAGAACCTCTCTACAATGGCCTTGCAGATTGGAAATAATCAATGTGATGTTTCTTCTCTACCTGCATTGCACAACAGATTGCAGGAATCAAAAGCTGATTTACAATTTCAAGACAGGCAAGATGCTCCTTACCACTCCAATGTTATGTATAACCCATTGAACTCTACATTGCCTATAAGTTGTGATGCGGAACACTTGGGCCAAAGCTTGGACCCGAATAAAACAGTTTTTCATAGAAGCAATGAATTTGATTCAGTTGGACAATCAAACTTTGTTGGTACCTTCCCCATGAATATTATTGAGGTTCAAAGGTCAGCTATGCAAACATCATTGAATCTGAAGGAAGGGTATCTCATGGGCCAACAGAAGACCCAGGGCGGTTATATTTCTAATAGTGTTGACTCATTGGAAAATTTAGTGAGCTCAATGGTGAAAGAGGCAAGTAAGCTCATATAACCTTGCTTTATGTGTTAAGTTCCTGTCGAAACATCTTCATTAATAGTTTCAATTTAATTGTTGAAGCTCAGAAAATTTGTGTTTGCAAATCATGTACCAAACCTCATTTGAGTTAGATTTGTGGGTAACATGTTTCCTTGCTTTGGAGTTAATTTTTGGGAAATATTTTCAAGAAATCATCATAGCTCATAGTACTGACTAGAGTATAGCCGTCATCTATATAGCAAGTCCTTCATGAGTTATCTCTGGCCTCCTCTTCTAATTTCCTGGAAATATGCCATGACTATTGAATGTATGATTTTCAGTGTCCTGAGAAGCAGATTTATAGCTGCAAGTTCATTGTGGTTTCCAATAGATCCCATGTTTCTTTCATGTCAAACTACGAATATTTGTATCTAATTACACAAAGCCTGAGAAATTTGCAATTGGCCCCTTTATGTGTGGGTGTGTGTTTGACAAATTGGATTGTAGTGGTTACTATGCCATCTTTATTCTGTAGAAGAAAAAGGAAGCAAGATCAAGATAACTTCATTTTTCTGAACAAAGTTTGGCATTACAATTCTGATCCCACTGTCATAATTCATAATTCCGACAAAATGAATCTTGGCTATGCAGGAACAAGATAAGGGGACGTTACCAGAAGGCAATTTTGGATGCACTGGTTATTCCCTAAGGACATGCATATGAGAGTAGACCTTAGCTACTTGCTCAGGAAGAAGGTAAAAAGGGGATTTGCAGCGGAAGACCTTTCCAAGAAATTTTTTACCGTGTAATTGACGCTGCCTTAATATTTGTAATCCCTTTCTGCCTTTCTTAGATTACTACTCGCAGTTGATAAATCTTCTGCTCTTTGTTTCCAAGTACAGTCAATTTTTCTACTTTATTGAGCAAAAGCTCTGGTAATCTGTTAACTTCCCTGTTTATTTTTTTAATGCATGTTACGAAGTTGCATCGTTGTCTATGGGCCCCCGCCATTGCATTATGGAGTCATTGATGTTGATCTGTCTTACATGCTTAAGCTTTTTCAATTTGTTGATTAGTCAATGTTGCATGATTAAGATTATGCTCAGATTATTACAGTATCTCAGATTTTAAAAATGTGGGTTTTGTTTGACCATGGAAAAGCAAAACAAGACAGAAAATGAGTTAAACAGAGATTGTCTTTATTATTATTACCGAAGATTGTCCTCGTGTTACGTATTAGAAATCTAATACGACATCGTTCTCTAATAATATATTTTTCACGACAACCTAAAATTTTATTTACACCCCACTTCAAACAAGAAGTTACAAAGGAGAGAGCTTAATTAAGAGCTGCTGAGTATTGCAGACTGTTGAACAAGTAGTGGGAAACATCATTGAGGATTTGCGGAAATAGGCCAATCCTCAAATCAATGCCTCTTAAATCAATGGGATTCTGCATGAAATAAGCTACCTTTGGGATTGGAGAAGCCAATGGCGATGCACATGCTGCTTCTCCATTGAGAAAATCAACCTTGTGAAATGGCATTCTTGTCCAATCTGAAACTAGAGAGTTAGCTCCTTCAGAGGAAGGGAACCTTGTGGTCCGTCGAGAGCTTGAATGTATGCATTCACATAGTCATTGTTAATAGAGTTCTTGGCTTCTTTGATCTTCTCGACAATGGATTCGTGACTTAATTCTTCCAATTCTCCAGCTGTTAATGCAACCGAGGCTAGTACATAAGCGTTTCCACTGAAACCTTTCGGCAGGGGTGGCATCATCTTGTCCCTTGTGTCCACAGTAAATTGCATGCAAACCATTGTTTCCTTCCTCAGTCCAAAGGCCTTAGTCCTTGCCTGTTCCAGCAGAAAACCATTTACAATATGCATGCATTTTCTTCACTTCTAGATTCACACCAAAATTATTTCATGTACGTATACATATAATGTGGTAATATAAACCAACAATTCATGGTATATTTTTCTATATTGCTATTTCTTTATATATCAAGTCTTACTCAAATCTTCATAGAAGCAGAAATCACAGAACGATATCTAGATTATCCATGGAATACCATATACATAATCTCGACAGTTGTGTTCACCGTCCAGTTTTGGACAAGGGACATCAGAGGATGTTCCCAGGAACCAATTATCGGAACCCTGTGATAATTTTTTTTCTTCAGAAGAAGAGCTTTATTTAACAATCTGAGAGGTTTTCATATAATTGAACAATGCCTTATTGGGAGGACTACCGATGGCACTATGATATCTTGTTTTAGGATTGAATTCCATCGTCTTTCCATCTACAATATTCATAAATTTCTAATACCTGAAACACGTTGAATTGATTCATAAGAGAATTTGGAATCAACCTCGATTTGCAGTCAGTTGGTTTGCTGTTAGATCACCATTTAGATATAAGGTAAGGTGACATGGCAGGTATTCAGAGATCTGTCAATATAATTGTACAATCGCGGGCTTCTATATTACAAGCTGAGATCTTGCATACGTATATGATTACTATAAAGCATAAAATAGGGACAAATTACCAAAGAAAATCTAGAAAATCGATACAATTTAAAGAGTTAAGAAATTACGTACCTTCCAGAGGTGAGCAGCAACCAACTCAAAGGAAGAACATGAGAAGTTACGTCTCCTTTCGCCCAAGACTTTCCTCTTCAAATTCTCTATCATTACAACACTAAGGTGAAAAGTCTTCAGAACATAATTCAAGCTTCCCTTCTCCGACGGGTTTTGCCCGCCAAGTTTCCTGTCTACACCGCAATTTTGACTATTAATCATCGCGTTCCGTATCAACCGATACAAATGATCTATAGCTGCAGTCCTAAACAGAGGGATTTGTATGAGAAAAATGAAATAAAGCCTTGAGGGCGTGGGTTAACTTGAAATTTTAGGAGGTTTAAATTGAAGAGAAGGAAAATTTATTGCAATGCATATGATTTGATCGGAGAAGAAACCAAAAATTTCTTATAATTGACTGAATTTTAGGCTTTCAGAGCTTTATATGTGGCTACATATCCTCACCTGAGCAACAACCAGAGGCATCTCAGAGAAATTTCCAGTGAAAGCAGGCTTGTAAACCAGATTGAGAATTTTTTGTGGGTACAATGATCTTGGGTATACAGACTCAGACTTTGGACCACAAACTGTTGGATGATTTCCATGTTGTGCGGCCATGAATGAAAGTTCTTGCTCTGCTAAAATTGTTGCGAGGAAGAGAAGAGGAACAACACGCGTTATATAACGATAAAAAATTATCTGGCCCGCATTGTACTATCTGACAACGACCCACTGCCTGTCTTATATCTAGCTACGCCCTAAACTCTGAGATACAACATTGATGGGTGGGCCCCAATTTCTACTTTGTGGGACCTTTCCAGAACATCAAATCAAATCAAATCGGGATTTCTGGTCATCCATTCAACTATTATCTGTCGTCCTCGATCTAGCATTACCTGTTTTTCTTAATCAAGTCTACGGTAATTAATTTTGAATTGAGGTTTGATATGATTATGAATTGTACATTGTGATTAGTCGCTGGCCAGAAATAGTTGCCATACACAGAGATGCATGGCTTGGCTGTTTGCTACACCTGCAATGCCCTTGTAATGGAGACAAATGGTGAATTATTCAGTTAACTTGATGTCTAATCCCGGCAATATTTTGAGACGACAAGAGCATCGTGCAAAAATAAACGTTTTCAGTTTTTAACCTGTGAAGAACAACGTATTCATTCACTGAACAGCCGTCAGGTAATGATTTTACGAAGAAACAAGCTATTTATGCTTTGCCATGCAAAGTTCTTTCACGTTAGGCCAGTTCGAAAGCAATATAGATTCTTGAGCCCTATTTTGTTAATTTTAATAGAAATGTTTTCACAAACATCCCTAACGTTGAAAACAAAATCACTTTACTTGCATAGTTTACAAAATAATCAGTCAAAGTCCTTAATATTTCAATGAACTTCAAAAGAAAACCCTGCTTTCAGTTATTCTGGCACCAAAAACAAAGGCAATAAAAGAAAGACTGTTTTCTGTTATTGTTTAAGAGAAAAAGCATTGGTTGATTAATTGCAACAAACAAAGACAAATGTAGGGATAAAGCTTGTTGGAAAAACAGGTTGTCATGTCTCAACTCAACAATTAATCTTCATATAAAAGAGCAAGTCTTAAGAGGAGTAAGTTGAGGAGTTGGCTGTTTTATAGCAATGCATGCCTGCATTCCATGCCCAGAGTTGTCTCTCCCTTGTCTCTACTTTTCCAGCATTTGCCTTATTTCCTGGTCTCTCTTCTTCTTTTTGCTTGCCTTCCTTTTCTTTTGCTCTCCTTTTTTGTTCTTTGCTTCATCTCTCCCTCATCCATCCCTTTTTCTTTTGCATTATTTATTAAACAAAACCAATCCTCCTTTTGGCAGTGCCTGGGCTGTGTGCTATTTCTGATGTACATCTATCATTCTATATAGGTATTATATATTGAGTCTCAAAGGAAACGAATTCCTTTTCAGATATATGATGCTAGTGCTTGCAGCTTTTTACATTATTTATTCATATATAATACACTGATTATGCATTTCTATGTGACTAAAATGCAAATCTGCATGCATGAGTGTAACATGTGCAAGAATATACATAACCCACAAAGCAATATATATCTATGTATATTTGTGCCAACAAAAAAAAAAAAAAAAAAAAAAAACCTATTGTTTACTAACACCATTGATGTGAATTAAATGTGCTTTTAAGTTGGAGGATTGTCAATCGAGATTCGTTTATTCTATGCCTACATTTACTCTGAATAACCACTAATGGCAGTCAAGGGAATTCCAAATAGAATCTGGGGCGCAATGTTTTTTAATTTGTATATTCAGAAGTGTAGCAAAAGTAGATAGGAGTGGAATGCAAGAATTGAAAAGGGTAAACAAAAACTTTACACTCCTACTGAAAGTTATTTCTCTTGGTGATTGTACGTGTAAACGTAATTCAAATTATTAAGTAAATTGTTAATTTTGATAGTTGAGCTAGGTTAAGATTATTGGAGAAAAAACGAGTTAGCTAAGTAAGTAATATAATTAGCTGAGTTGTTTATATTTTTAATTAAAAAATAGTTAAAACTATTAATAACAACTGTAATTAGTCAATAGATTATTTTAAATACTTATTATTAAAATTATTTTTAATATGTTAATAATTTTGAGTTCTCTGTATTTTTTAAGAGAGAAGAAGGGAAAGACAAGCAATTTAACTGAACAAAAATATTCTATTAATTTTTTATATTTTTAATTTTTAAATATTTAATAATACATAAATATAAAAGATAATAAAAAATTTAAATTTTATTTTAATTAATTTTTTTATTATTTTATTTTTTAATAAATAAAGGTTAATTAAAGTTAAAAAAAATTAAAACAGAATCTTTATTCATTTATGTGGTAGTAGGAAGCTAGGGCCATAGGCAAAGCTACAATAAAGGGGCCACACGAGTATTATTTAAACTTTCATTTGGAACTGCTTGTAAATTTTCAAAATGAATCAGAAATAACTTCGGAAGAAAAACTGTTTGATTGAATTATGTGTTTCTTTTCAACTTGAATACAAGCATGTAAATTGTTGATGACTAAAAAAAGTTCTAGAGTTTAACTGATGTTATCTGTATGTATACCCATTTAATCATCCAAAACAATGACCCCCACATCCCCTTTCTTGGTGTTTTCATTTCCAGTTAGTTCACCATCAGTTTTGGCTTCAGCGTCGTTCTTAGCTTCTTCCATTGTAACATCAGTTCCAGTTATACCCGGAGAAGATGTAGGTTCTGCCGGAGAGGAACCCATATCTGAAACAGCAGGATTATTACTCAATGCTTTCCTTTTTTCTGCTGTTGGATCCGGGTCTGACTCCAATTTTTCATTGCTATCCTTAGTTGCCTCAGATTCTGTTGTACTTTTCATCTCAATTTCCACCACAGCATCAGGCTTGTCAGCATCTGGCAGTGTGTGGGGTGACTTTGGCTCTGCAACGGTGCTCTGATTTTCAGACTGTGACTGTTTATCTGCATTTGGCACCGGCTGCTCCAGAGGATTCTGCTGCACAGAGAGAATTCGGTTTATTTCTTCGGAAATGGTTTCCAGAGGATGGAGGTCCGTCCTCATTTGGAAACTTGCTGGCTGGTTTGTTAACGATGTATTAACTACTTCCTGACCATCTTCCTCCACTACCTTGCAAATCTGCCAATCAATAAAATAAGTGAATATGTAAATTATTTGTTAGCATGGAAAAAGGCAGGATGCAGACACCCAATCTGTTCTTTTGACATAGGATAAATGCACAAAATGTAATCCAATTACGACAAATCCTTTCAACCACCCCAGATTTGCAACCCAACCCCACTAGGATCTCCCCAAAACCCCAACATCGTTGAAAATGATTTACCTCGTTATAAAGCCGAGCCATATCCAATCGATCTGAATCACTATCACAAGCAGCTGCTGATATTTCTTCTGATGCTGCAGTGAGAGAATACAAGTCAGCAGGGAGCTTACAAAATGATAAACCAAGTAAACTTTTGACCATGCAATACAAGAAGAATGATTGAAAAAGCTGGCAGTAGCAGGTTCAAAGTAGAATTAGAACACATATATACTAAAATCCACTTGTCGTTGTTCACAAAGGTTTAAGATATAACAATGCACTTACTAATTGCCTCTATTCGAGGCAACTGATCAACCATCTGAGCATTGATTTCCATAGTGCTTGGATTTGGTCTGTCTGTAGTCTTTTGTTCGCTCTCAGGCTCTTCACTTGGCATCTCACTTGATTTTATATCATCACCACCCTGCAAACACAAAAGGGAAAGAAAAACGTATATAATGATATGCCAATGTAGGCCAAATAATCACATTATTTAGAATCTCAGTACAAAATACAATTCAAGCTACAATAGATTAGCGTCTAATGGTATCAAAAACCCATAGACTTGATAAATGGACTGTCAACCACATAGCAAGAGACAAACATGGAAGAGCACTAGATGACTATCTAGAACCGCCAAAAGATATGGTTATAGAATACTCCAGAAATAAACAGCGACAGGTGAAACATGGTTTTTAGAGAAGAAAGCAGAGGCCATGCACTCACTGTTGCAATTTTGATGCAAAAGATTAAAATTCTCATGTATAAAAGTAAATGACAAAAAAAATTACAGCAAACACAGCAAAATTGGGTTAAACCTGCGATCTAAAACACAGGAAATAATAAAGCAGAAACTTCATGTTGGAAAAAAGGCATGTCCTAGCCATTTACAAAAATAGATAAAAGAACTTAAAATATTGGCAAACTGAAATAACAGACATTAGAAGGTAATACTGGTCTACAGTCAGATTCCTTTTCTGGGCTGACAGGACCACTGATATCCAAAACTAGCCCTAGTATATATTTTCTTAGTTTCAGCCATAGTTTCTTTTATTTTTTCAGTTAGACCACGGCTATACTTTACCCTGCCTAAAGCCAAGGTTCAAACCTGAGATCCACAATGTCAAATAATTTCTTGGATAGAACACTCCCTTGTGAAAACAAAAAATTAACACATTGTTGACAGTAATTGCATGCTGTAATATGAGCCAATATTTAATAGCAAGCAGCACTCTAATCATATTTCCCCATGTTATGTACATTATGCTTTACTCATACACAATGCAAAAGGAAAACAAATTTAGTGACGCACAGATTTTGCAAGATGTAATGGACTCACATAGTATTCTTTCTGGTACTCTGCATTAAGCCCTTTCTCAAGGAGAAGCACTCTTTTCTTGATAAACTCAACCTGTCTTCGCTGCATATCTCTAAAATGATATAATATAGAAGAATCTTGATATACCTGACCTTGGTTTGCAGCATCAGTTGTTCCTTGGACACCAACAGCCGCTGTATCATTCCCAGTGCTGTTTCCCTGTACTTGGTTAGCAAATGCATCTGCATTGGCCGAATTTGCACTGTTTGGAGCTTGTGAACCGGCTCCAGGGACAGGTAGATTTATAAAGGGGAGATTCAACTCTTGACAAATGACTTCCTGAACTCTCAAGTCCTTGTCGTCAACAATAGCTTGCCATCTACCATATCCATGCCTAGAGATTCATTTAAGAAAGATAAACAACAAAAAGATCTTGCCAGCCAAAGAATTTACGAGAGCTAAACTATAAAATCTAATGAAATCAGAGAAAAACATCAGGATCCAATTCTTCTTCTTGCACTAAATGCATGTATCCATGCATATATACGCATATTCCAACACATGCATAAATCAAGAACAGGAATGACAAGTACAAACTTTTGTCATCCTACACCAAACCTAATGTTAGATTAAATGTCCAAACAATTTCCATCATGTAGCCCAAAGTCAACATTGATAGGTTGTCAGTAGCTATCAGATCAGCAAAACTCAGATCTATAGATATTAAAACATAATATCTATTTTGTGGACTTAAGGACAGAGAAGACACCAAGACTTCAATTAGCTTGACATTTGGATAGCATGGTTTACACGTAAGAAGTGCATAAATCAAGAGAAGCAACTCGGACAGGCACTAACATGCCAATAATGAGACATTAAGTTACTATGCAGCACAGCACTTCAAACCATACGAAGAATCCATTTCCGGTTAATGCACTTTTAACAACAGACAGATATGCAAACAACAAAAGAAAAGGTAACAGCAACTATAATACAGATTGATGTTTGAGCAAATTAAATAGTGAGGTAAACATACTTTAGTACAGCACGCAGTAATAATAAATCATGTTCCTCTTTCCAAAACTTTCCACCCCTCAATCCTGGGTAGCGCAAAACAATGTCATCTGTAAAAAGAGGAGTGCCTGTCTTTTCTGACAAGAGTTTCACCTATCATTCCAAATTACAAGTAACAGAACAGTTATTATCACAGAAGATAAATATACCAAGTGAATCAACCTTGAGAAATATAAAGTGAAATAATGATGCTCTCTACAAAAGGAAATATAAATATTATACATAGAAAAAGATATGTAAAATTGCCCAGAGTCCATGACATTACCAAAACGATCATAAATTTCCATTCACAAACTTACTTTATCTCTAATTAAAAGCAAGACTGCTATCCTCACAAGCACATCTTCAATTCTGAGTCCTTCTTTTGGAACACCATCTGCAACAAAGACATTAAAAACAATGAAATAGTAGTTGCAAGAACCACAGAGAGAGAGAGAAAGAATGCCATAGAAAAAATCAATCACCTTTGAAGGTTGGAGAGTCTGTTATATCTTCAGAAATGTGGGACAAGAAAAGGGTCCCATACCTGATTTAAAATAACCATTACCATCAGTGAGTATGCCAAATTGCAACAAAAAGAAATAAGAGTTAAATGGAACGTGTCCTTCTCAAGCATTGAAAAAAGAAGTAATAAAGGCTGAGATAATAAACTTTGACCAATGCTTGAGGAAGGTACTTATAGAAGGAGAAAGAGGCGAGAATGTTGGTCCTAACCATATATTCTATGAACGCAACTGGAAATCATGTTCAAAATGCTCCTTGAATTCAATGAAGATTACAGAGGTGTAAAAGTCTCGACAGAATGTTGTGAAGGTGATCTAGGGAAGCTAAATCATTGATCTAGGAGGTTCATTCCACACTTAACCATTAGCTCACATCAAGTCAATAACAATAGATATTTAAGGGAAATGGAATGAATGTAGCCTAACAGTCATTTTACAATATCACACTATGTTAATCTGATTCAGCAATTGTAATTTCCTCATACATATATATATATATATATATATATAGAGAGAGAGAGAGAGAGAGAGAGAGAGAGCATCAAACTGCAGCCAAAGATTGTCTGATTGAATCGTGATTTATATCTAAAGAGAGTTACACATCCAAATAATAGCACACTCATAAAAGCAAAACAAATGGCCATTTCATAAGAGAAAATGATGTAATTTATTCAGCAAAATGTTGATGAACAGAATCATTTGAATGCATCCAAACTAAGCACATTTTTTAGTGAGTTTAAATGCGTTCAAACAAAGGCCAAATAAATAAATTATATAAACGTTTAGAGCCACAAGAAAATGAGCAAGACAGAACAAACACCACAAAGTTGCACATATCAATTAGACTTCAACTATAAAAATATCAGAAGCAAAGGTTAGTTACACACTCTTTTATTTCTTCATAGCTTTTCTGTTTTAAGCGAGGAGTAAATTCCTTCCAATCAAACTCCCCAACCCCAAACCTGAAATTGAAAACCCAGAGTAAGAGAAAATGCAAAGAATGCACCAATAGCAATAAATTTGCAGGATGATTCCAATTAAAGCCTCAGATTCTAACAACACTCTAGTCATACATTATCTAAAACAAAAACAAAATAAGACGTGCAAAAAAACACAGATACCTGCACCTAGAGAGAAAAAGAGAAGGGGGAAGGTGAGAAAAAATTAGGGGGAATAAATGTAACAGAATACAACTGGAGTACCAAAAATTAAAAAGATAAATAGTTAACCTCATCAATATTTGTACAAAGGCAGCCCTCTGGTTTTGGCTGAAACCCAGCACTCTAAACGACCTCCCTTCACCTTCCATCAAAGGAATTGGCTCCGTACTATCCACTGCAAACGATTGACAAGTGGCCCCATTAATCATAATACAACAACCAAATTTTATAACTAAATTACTAGAATAGAACAAGGATAGAAGAAAATACCACGGGATCTCTTCTTGTAGGTCCGCCTGGGAGCAGATTGAGTTCCAGTGGATGTTGTATCACCATCAATCAAGTCAGCTTCATAGTTATCATCCTCACCTTCAGAGCTCACATCTTCCAGACCAGCTAGGTCATCTTCTTCAACAGATACCATCTGAAAAAGATCCAAAAGCATAAGTCAAGATGGATGCTAGAGCGAATGATGTGAGTTTTATTTTTTATTTACTGGGTTTCAAAATTGGGGAGAAAATAAAACACTGCATCAAACCTATAATATATTGACCTCAACAAGAAAGCACAACATCTATTAATAGTTATTATCTCTCTTTTTGAATCAAGCTACAAAAATACCCAAAATTCCACAATACCCAACTTTACCAAGACCACTGACTTGGAGCTGATTCCACTCAGCAACATGAACTTAAAAGACGTGAACCTTTTTTTCTGTTTCAGAGACGGGTGAGCTCGAAATTTACCGTCTAACAGAGATGATGTAAGACCATGATGCAATACCTGCTTACGACTTCTCTTTCCTTTGCCCAAAGCATTGAACTCTTCAACTTTATGCACTTCATATCTGTCTCTCAACAACTCCTCCCAGTAATTTGCTTTCTCGGAATTGCTTGTGCTAGATTTATTTTCCATGGTAGATTTTTGAGCTTCCTCCTCCGCTACAGCCTCAACTTCATCAATATATTCAAAATTTGCAACCTAAAACATATAATAATTCCCTTCTTAAATAAACAGGCACAGTACAATAT
Source organism: Swietenia macrophylla (assembly GCA_032401905.1). Lineage (NCBI taxonomy): Eukaryota > Viridiplantae > Streptophyta > Magnoliopsida > Sapindales > Meliaceae > Swietenia > Swietenia macrophylla. The sequence goes on along the minus strand of CP135561.1, from coordinate 678,862 downwards.
GTTAATAGAGTCAATTTATACTCAAAAGTTCTACCACAAAACAATGCAATTCTGTCTCAAAAGGTGGATTGTATGTAGCATACAAGGTAAAGACTTACGTCTGGCAGTCAACAGATTTCCTCACGGAGAATCAATTAATTTATTGTCAGAAAAGGTAACATATCTCATTTCAAATTTAGTCTTATCCAGCAGTGTTAAATGTACAGACAATCTGAGCACAAATCTGAGCACAAAAAATCCACCAAAAGGATTTATTGCTTAATGTGGCCCTAAGTTTACCTTTTAAGACAGATTCCGGAGAGCTTCTAATTACAGTAAAATTGCAAGATCATTAAATTCTGGATTTACTTGCTAGAATCAACAAGGAAAAAGTTGTGGAAAAATGGTTCGTCACAAGAGACTAATATCAACAGGAAAAACTTTTAAAACCAATAGATTTCCAGATATGGCCAGATTGTGTTACCAAGGGACACTTAATGACTGACAGGTATACCTAGTGCTAGTCCACCCAATCAAAAGCCAGATTGTGAAAAGAGTCACTGGGATATGGTGTTAACCACCAGACTTCTACCACTGCACAATCATTACTCGAAAGAAATATGCTAAAACTGCTTTGCTCCATTTTAAAGTGAAGCATTTAAAAATGCTCCTCTACATTTTAAAGCGCAAACAGTGGATCATATACTGAAATACAGTAATCCTACGCCATGATGAATCAATTGTACGAAAATCATCGTCATATCTAACTACAACTCATGACAAAGAAAGGTAAAATCCTAAAACGAAAACAGGTGGACACAAGAATGCATGTTATTGATTATCACACGATTCCCTACACGTTCTTATTGTACATAGAAGAAGTATGTCGTAGATTAAATGATGCTAGATTTGAATCCTTGATGATTAGGATCTTCAATATCCTTCCCAATTTAGCAAGTTAATAAGTACCACAATTTATTTGCAAAGTGACTAGGTTTATATAGAGTATTCATGGATTTATACAAAATCGACATATCGCCTAATAGGCCATGAGATCTAGCAACTAGCAGCATAAATTGCCAATTTATAAAAGTACTTATGGACACATCAATGAAACTCTTAATGCGTAGAAACACAGCTACAACATTTTTTTTTGGGTAATTGTAAGAGAAGCATAAATAGGGCCAATAAGAATATACCATTGCTTGCTTATTAAAAGATATGAGAGTTAGTAGCATTCACATTGGAATTTGTCAATATGGTTCCACAAAGCTCCCATATAGCAAGGTAAAATAGCAAGGTAACGAACAGACAACACAAAAAGGGAGCTGTTTGGATATTTGACCGATGTAACAACATAGTGCAGAGAAACAGGCAAGCATCAATTTCAATGGCCATTATAAGACAATTTTTTCATGCAAGAGTGCATCTAAAAATTTATATTACCAGCTGAATTTTGACTAATTATATACTTAATGGGACCAGAAAATGAACTAAAATTAACTATAAGATATAAAGAAAGTCCTAAATTGTGTGACATATCTGAAACAAAGTCCAATATACACCTACTAAGTATAACTACATATTTTCACACCTTTCAATTTTTTATTATATAAGAAAAAAGGGGTTATTAGAAGAAAAAAGAAAAGAAAAGTTTTTTATCTTCTTGTTCACCAAAAAAAATGACTCTTTAATACGCATATAATCAAAATTGAAAATAAAACCTTGAAAGCCTTCAGAAATCCGTCTTCCTCTTCATCATCCAAGGAAGCCTCTTCATCTCCAAGTTGGTCACGGTCAAGTAATCTATGAAAGAAACAGCAAAAGAATGAACATTTTTAAGCTTAGGTATTTAAATACCTAACCTATGGATTTCAAACAAAAAAATTTACCTATCTATAGCAGCATCATCGTAATGAATTTGGCGGGATTTTCCAGCTTCATCATTTTCATCAGCAAATAGCTCCTTTGAGCCATACCTGATGATGTCATCCAACTCTTCCTAAAGTAAAATTAAAGCCAGTTTGATTCATCAAATTATTGCATTCATGCTGTTCTCACACACATACAAAATAGTTAAAGGTGGGCAGAGGAAAGAAGGAAGCAATGAACAGTTTATTTTTCACAGAAAACACAAGAACTAACTCACATACATACATGATAACAGTAAATAAAAATTTAAGAGAGAGAGGTTGGGGGGGCTGAAGAAGAGGGCAACCATAAACTATTCAATGTCCACAGCAAAAGCGAGAATTAATCACATATAAACTAAAGAGAGAACAAGAGAAGGGAGTATTAAAGTTAAACAAGATGCAATTTATGGTCCACAGCACATCCAAGAACTAAATTTGTCCAGAGAATTAGCTTGAATATCAAGATAATGCAGCACATAGTTTTGTGGAACCCATCTTATTGTACAACAAAAAGGGTTGTGGTGGTCTCATGAAAAAAATTGAGCAAAATTCAACCTTAAACCCTTAAGGTTAACATCATTGAATCTTCCCTGTGTTTGTTGAAATCATGTGGATTGGGTTGTTAATAATCATCCTTCAGAATCTCCTCTAAGTTTCCAAAAATAGTTAGAAATCTCCCCTGAAATTCATCAGAAGTTTTCTGACATCTCCAAAACCTTCTCTGTAGAGGAGGGCTCTTTAGAATTTAGGAACTACCAGGTCAGACTAATTTCTGTCACACATGAGGAAAGGCCATGAATACTAATCAACCATTTTCTAGCATCTAGAAAAATCCTTGAACCATTTTTTCGGCAACATTCAACTTTCTAACCTTTTCCCCATCATCCCAAATCCAAATATAATCATTCCGAACTCCTGGTCCTCAAGAAAACAGGCTTAGAAATGTCTTAAGTTAGTCTTGCTCTGTGCAAGCGAAAAGCCTCAATGTCTAAAAGAAGATTGTTACCTGATTGATGTTTTGAGCCTTAAGCCTCCCGACAACAAGATGTTCTAAAACCATTTTCTTCTTAGTCATTTGCATCATCCTTTCTTCGATGGTTCCTCGCGTTACAAGCCTAAAAATCATTACCTGCAATGCCAAAAAAGTGTCTCAAATATTTAAAAAAGCAACAGTAAAATCTGTTTTAACATGACAGGGATAAAGATATTTAATTGAGAAAAAAGGTACAACCTTGTTGGTCTGCCCAAGTCGATGAGCTCTAGCCATTGCTTGTAGATCAGCATGAGGATTCCAATCACTATACAAGTTGAAAAAGTCAAAATTCTAGTCAGCATAAAAGAGATAAACTGCTCCTATAGAATAAGGCCCTTAGAGCTGTCAGCATCATTAACAGAATAATAGTGATGGTGCAGCACCGTGTATCACACCCAGGTAAGACAAATAGTATCTTGTCAACACCTATATAAACCCATACACAAAACAGAGAAAGGAAAAAGAGGTCAAAAGAAAACAAAGAGAAAAAAAGTACCATCCTCTATGAAGATTTCTAATAATTATCACTTTAATAATTATCAAAATCACAAATGGAAAAACCATGAGACACACTTAAGCATATGAGGAAATACTGGACAAACCACTAGAGGAAAATAACATAAAAAGTGTAAACTTACAGAAAAGGCATAATAATATTTAAAAGAAATTCCAATACAATAGGACACTTGCTCGATTACAACAAATTTACACAAGCAAGTGTTCACAATTTAGTTCGTAATGCTTTTACATTGTCTAAACCCAAACCCCATTGATGTTAGAATGAATCACAATAGGCAATCAAGCTTACTACTTATAAAAGGTAACAGAATATGAATATTAGTATGAAAGTATGTCACCTGTCATATATGATAACTGTGTCTGCTGTTGCAAGGTTAATTCCCAATCCCCCAGCCCTAGTAGAGAGCAAAAAACAAAATCTGGAAGAATTTTTGGCATTATATCGATCTATGCGTATCTGTCTCTCAGCTCCACCAACCTTGCCATCTATCCGCTCGTACTGCCATTTCTGAAAAATAAGAAATTTTGAACAAGATAAATCCTAATTATCCGTAAATGCCAACAAATCAGCAACTGCTGAGGCATTCAAACAACAAAGATTGAAGGATGCAAGCAAAGTAACATTACTATTGTACCTTATAAGTTAAGTAATCTTCTAGTAAGTCCAGCATGTGCTGGAACTGTGAATATATGAGAACTCTATGTCCCTGCTCTTTAAGTTTCACCATCAGCTTATCCAAAAGTTGCAATTTCCCAGAAGATTCCAGCAGCTGCCTGTCAAATAGTGAAAAAGAATGTAGAAGCAGAAAGCAGTATGATTCTAGTTCAACAGATATCTTTAGCCTACTCAAAAGCATTTAAAAAGAAAGGATTTCTAAACTGTAAATCATCAGAATACATAGATAAGATTTTAGTTCTAGTTTCAACTTTAGTGGCATAGAAGATTACTTGAAAGATTCATTTGTATCTTCTATATCAGGTTCAACTCCTTCCAACATATAAGGATGACAGCAGAGCTTGCGCAGTTCCATAACCACATTTATAAGAGAAATCTGACACAATAAACAACAGCAGTAACTTGTTAGGTCAAAACACAATAAAAAGGGCTTATTTCACTAAAATGTGCAACCTTACCTGTGCACCCCCACGTCGAGTTAGTATTTGATAGTTACGAGTCAGAATGGCCTTATAGTACTCTTTCTGTTTGCTACTCAATTCAACCCGTAAAATGAGTTCTTTCTTAGGAGGTAAATCCCGCATGACATCTTTCTTCACTCCTGCATTAGCATTTTAAAGCATTTTCACTCGTTATCAGCGACATGATCAAAATTTTAATGTCATGGTGATATGATTGAAAGATCAGCATCCTATTGGCTAAAAGATCTATAGCCATCAAAATTAATATGTTTTTCAGAATGAAAGAAAACAATGAGTCCTTCGCATCAATAACAAAATTGCACTTCTATCAATAAAGTATCGTAGTTCAAGATGACAACACTGGTAGAGCTGTTACATATAACTATTACTGAGAAATGGCATTTAGATCCCTTTCCATGCTAAACATATGCCAATCACCATACTGGAGGATTGATTAGTTCATATTAAAAGTATCATGAGAACGAGTGGAGAACTCAAAAGGATGTTGGTGAAGGAATTGAGAACCAGACAAAGGAAAGTAGCAAAATAGCATCAAAAGGGCAGCACATCACAAATATTTGGAGTAACAATTAATTTGGCCCGATTTAAATTATTTCAGAGAACGAACAAAAGGTTCAAGACTTATATTAAACACTTCTTGATGTTCCATATAAGAAAACAGTAATTAAAATTAGCCACCTGTTTAAAAACAATGAAAAGACCCAAAAAATTTACCAACATTCAACACTTGAAGCACCACAGCAGTTTCAGGAATGAACACAGAGGAAACATAATGATCAATTAAAGCTATCATAAATAATAAACGTGATCAACTTGTAAAAGAATAAACTTAGTAACATTGGCAATTAAAGGGATCAAATGAAGCCAATAGTTTATAAGAGTAAGTTTTAGATTCATACTTCTAAGAAGATGGGGGGCCAACATTTTATGAAGCCTTGAAATTTGCTCCTCTTGATTGATATCCCTAAACTCTTCCTGGAACTCTTCTAAACTATCAAACTGCAAGTATTTAACCATCAAATACTACAAACTTCTCTTCAAAATTTATAAACTAATTCAAAAACTGCATCTTGATTTAGCTAAAGTATTCTTTTATTTACTCAATAAACCATCAATCATACTAACCTTCCCAGCATCAAGGAAGTGCATCAGCATAAAAAGTTCATCCAGATTGTTCTGAAAATGTAAAAGGGCAGATAAGTTTGCAATAATATGACTTAAGACGTGCAAAACTAAACTGAATTGGCAATATGTATGACAGGAGTAGCAAAGCAAAAAAGATTGATCAAACAACAATTTCAAAGAGCTTTAAAAGTCTATGGGACAATCCACAGTTTTTTGTTTTTAAGTTCCTTACTGGTACGTGAGCTTATTGGATTTCCAGCAAAGAAACATGGCAAAATATAATAACTAGGCACTAATCCTGAATACAAATTCATTATCCTAATAGGATGACCAACCTGAAGGGGAGTTCCAGTTAATAGCGTACGATGCCTACTTGAATATTGCTTCAACGAACAAAACAATTTTGAATCCTTATTTTTTAGACGATGACCTTCATCAACAATCTACATTTAAATGTCAGTTTTAACCAGCAATCACATGTTGGAGAATAGCAATGCACACAATAAGCCAGAGAATGTTACCATGCATTCCCACTTTATTGGTTTCAAAGATGCAGAGTCCAAGTTGATCATCTCATAAGATGTTAGAAGGACATCAAATTTTATCCTATCTTGCTTACTTTCACTGACAACTTGACCAGATTTCCTTTTCTTGATCTTCTTATGACTTTTGGGAAAGTAAAATTCATACTCCCTTATAACAGCACGAGCTTGGGCAGTGCCAACATACATGACCTGCAACATGTAAACTCTAATTCATGATACCTTTTTTGAAAAACAACAGCAAGTTGTTGAGATAGTGCCAAGTACATACAACATTCATTTGCGGGGCCCAAGTTGCAAATTCACGTTCCCAGTTTCGCAATGTTGAAAGTGGAGCTACAACTAAATGCGGAGAGATGCCCTCTTCAAAAAGAGATGCTAAAAAAGCAATACTCTGTATGGTTTTGCCTGCAACCAAACCAAAAGCAAAGCATTAGCAAATCAAGTCGACAAGATGCAAACATGAAATGCTTCTTCAAAAGCCGAGAGAGGAAAAGTGCAGAACAGATCAAAACAAGACCTACCAAGACCCATTTCGTCAGCTAGTATAACATGTGTCTGTTTGGACCAAGAGAACCGTAAGAAGTTCAGTCCTTCAAGCTGATATGGATGTAGTGAACCTTCAGTTATAAGAGAATAATAATTAGAAATTAATGGTGATAAAACAAAACAAAACATAATTATTATACAAGCCAACCAGTTTGAAGACTATATCAATTACGTACCTCCAGAAAGAAATTGAGGACTGCATTCATACTGTTGAAATTCTTTTGATTTCTTCATTGATTCAGTAACATCTCGAGGGCTGCTCTTCTGCTTATTAGAAGACAATTTGGATGATCTGGACTGAATTTTGTTAAATCTTTCAATTTCAGGTTGAAATGCAGATACATCTGATTCAAATTCCCAATAGCATTCATCATATGAAAGTTCTTTATACTTCACAAGATATTCCCTCTCACCATCATCTCCCCTGCAACATGTCAGAAACAAAATTACATTATCCTAAGATAGAAATCAAAATGCATGAAGACTTATGAAAACACCATAAAGCAATAGTATAAAGATGCAGTGAAAATTTATACATTATCCCACATCCATCAAGAACCAAACCAGAAATAATAACCAACAGATTTGTTATAATTGTGAAATTTTTCACACTAAGTATTAAACTCCATGTACACAATCTGAATTCTACAAAATGTAGGACCACACATGATTTTGATTTGACATAGAAAAGAGCAAATTCCCCTTCATAATTCACTGGAGTCCAATGCAATGTTAATAAGGAAAACGATGATTTTCCACACTTAGATTTGCATTTGAACCTTAACAAACTAATCAAATCAAATTCTGGAGCAATTTTAAGTTTTGGCTCAATTAGAATAGATCAAAAAAGAAAAAACAGAGAGAGAATTTTATGTGTATGTGTGTCTGGGCTGGTGAAAATTTCATATTGTTAAACCTGCAGGCAAGAATCCGATCAACAGTAGTCCACTCAGGTCGAATGGCAACAACATCTTCTTCAGGATTATTGTTTGATGACATTTGGCGATGGAAATTGTTTACTTTAGTCCTCAGACGAGGATTTGACTTGAAAGCTTTTATGAACTCTTTTTCAGGTACCCTGAGGAGAAAACAGAACTAGCAGGTGACTGAAGATGGCCAAAAACACAAAGGAACACACAATTCTGACATACAAGAGAAGAAAAATTAAAAGCAAGATGGATTACAATAGCAATGAGAAAACCATAATCTGAAAAGGTATAATGGAGCAAATAACATGCCAGAGTAAACTTCATTGCAAGTTTTCATCCCTTTGTCAAAGAACAAATAGTCCAATAGGTTTTATATGAAAGCTGATATATTCAATAAATATTGTTAATAAGGGATTTACCAAGTGCAATGGAGATAAGATAATCCCTTCCACTTCACCAGATACTGTTTCACAAATATTTGCTTTGACCCCAGCTTCAAGACATCACTATCACCAGCTGCAGTAGGACGCATCTCGCAGTCCAGTAATTTGTCAATATCACTCAGCGGACTAACCTGCACAAAAAATAAAAAATAAAAGAATAAAAATTGTTATTCCCTACTGTAGCATAGATGTAACAGCAACTAGTTCAACAAAAATAATTGCAGTGCTCAGCATAAGATGGAATCATACGCATTCTGGGCACCTCCACTTGCTAGAAGGAGGAGCTTTTAGTGGAGCAAGTAAACACTTAGCATGGTATGCATATGTACATGTATCACAGCTCATAAGATTCCCACTTTCTCCACAGGCTTGACATGAATCATCTTTCTGTTAATTTAAAAACAAAAACACCCTAAAATTGAAGAAAACCCATCTAGTTTGATGTTTTAAACATAAAAATATAAGTGCATACAAAAAAACTTCAGAACAATATCTAGAAGATGATATTACCAACCTCCCCAAGATTTAGTTTTTTCTGTTAAAATAGACCTTTCTGCCATTAGAAATTTTGACTGTAAAAGGAAATAACTAACGGTAGAAAAGGTAAGTGATAAAAGTTTTAAGCTAGGGGACATACTATTCAGCATAAGAAGATTGAGAGGTCGAAGAAATTAACTCTATCCATAATGCTCCAACATTGTGCAACAGCAGAGACATGAGAAATGTTTCAAATAAGAAGTTTTTATACAACCAAATTGTGCCTACTCTTCATTGTATAAATTTAGCTCCAAAAGATTCAAGTAACAGTGAAAAGCTATGCATTTCAAACAAACTCAAATCCAAAATAATTGCCTTGTAAGTAATTCCATTTCTTGTTGGGCATCAACCAAAACAATCCAAATGCAGTAATGCCCAAGACTAGAGATAGGCAAGTAATTTACACTAACAAGTGGAGAATTACTTAATCAAATTAACAAGATATATAAATAAAACCTACAAAACCCAGATTGAATGGAATGCAAAATGCACATACAAATATGAAAAACAACCGAAGATTAAAAACGGCTTCATGGGAGCTTGGCTCCCATTAAAAGACCCAGGTAAAGCAAACAGTTAAATATATTGAATAAATAACACATAGTTATTCTTTGCAATTGAAAACCGGCATCAGGAGAAGCAAATATAACTTCAATAACAGATGATAAAAGAAAATCCAAGAAGTACTAATCAGAGAAATTAAAATATGGAAAAGGATCAAGAAACAAACCGTATCAGCCCTGGCTATTCTTTCAAACTTTTCCTCAGTGGTCCCAGGTTTCCCTTGCTCAAAATCAGCATCTTCATCTGATTCATCTAAATGATAAATTGGCTTTCGATCTGATCTAACACGAAGCCTCTCAACCAAACTACTCATATTCTACAAGATAGACAAAACATTCAATTTTTAATAAATTCTTACCAGTCTTAATTGGCATCCATTGAACTCAAAAGAACTTTATACATCACAAACAGCAAAAAGGAATCCTAATGGGTCAACAAAGTATAATAGTAAAACAAATTAAAAGTATTAAATATCAGTAACTAATCTTAGCCCTCTTTTCGTCTTTTTGGATTATTAATCGTGTTGACATAATATAAATTAATATAAGTTCACATATTAAGTGGAATAAAACCACTTACTCTTCACATATTCTTCATCAAATTAGCTTCTTTACATTTTGAGGGTAATAGCGTAAAGCCACTAGCCCAAGCAAATTTACATCCTATAAAAAAATAACCCCAACCACCCAACAACTACAGAAACCAAATGATGTCTGTGGTTTCTAACTGACATCAAGCTCGCAATTAAACCGTGTCATGCATAATATTTCTTTAAATAAAAATGATATATGAATTCAACCTGCATATATAGACACATAGATTTTTCAACTACTATTCACAATTTATTAATAATCAATTGCTTCATTTATTAAAAAATAATAATCAAAGATAATTATAAAAAATAAACAAGCAGCATCACCCTCTTAACGATGTACATAACAATTTTGACCGCAATAATCACTTAGAAGGGAACTGCAACTAAATGGCATAGGCTTTCACCTCTGACTAAGCTTAGAAAATATTTGTCGTGTTATCTGCAAAAACATATCGTTTCATCCCACAACAGATGTAACAGTGGAGTGGCCACACAAAAAGTAAACCATTGAAAGACAGTTGGAACTTTGTCGAAAGATACGCAATGAACTTCATCAACTAATTATTTCTTAATACATACAAAGAATAAAGTGATTTTTTATTTCTTGTATAGGGAAAAAGTAAAATAGTCAATACACAAACCATCATAAAAGGTATCTCAAGAACTTCGAAACTCTTTACATATAAATAAAAGTTTCCACATGTGTACAATCCATTAAGCAGAAAACAGAAGAAACAGGAAAATAAGCATATTTCATGACAAAAACAACCTGGCATGACACAAAATTAAAGCAGCATGCTGTTTCATTCCTTTGAGTTTAATTCTTGTGAGAAGCCAAAACTAACTTGGAGAATAAAGCTCAATGTTACCGCTTAAAAACAAAAATGTTATCAAACCCAAACCTAAATTTTAAATTTAAGCTCTTTGTTACCAGTAAAAAAGATAATAATAATCTTAATGCAAAATGAAAACCAATGTGGAATTCCATGAACAAAATGAGAGAACAAAAATACAAAGAAGAAGAAGAAAGCTTAGAATATAAGATTACTGCCACTGAATAAAACATGGACATGCAATTTGCTCAAGTCACAGTCTGTTGTTTTAGATAATTTCATATGGAAAAACACAGGGCAGAGAATGATTGAAAAGAGGTTCAATCAGGCACATGAGCAGAATGAGGAGAAAGAACAAGTCACGTGTCAGAAAGTTATGGCATCATCATGGCTCATCATTGCACAAGTTTACTTATAACCTGCAGGCTGCAGTTGTCTCAAGCAGCATGGTTAAAATTGGATTCGTGTTTGCACGAAAACTGTAAGTAAACAATAAATTAAAAATATTACCCGGTATCATTTAACTGGACTATAAAAGGAAGGAAAAAAAAAGAGTTAGAAAGAAAAAGTAACCACAGTGATTTTCTTTTGACACGCGGTGCAGCCTCCTCTAAAACTTATAGTGATGAATGATATATAAACCAACTACCAATTATGATCGCGGGAAAAAACGACAATTCAAAATATTGAAGAGATAAAACCTGCAAATGATTTGCATATATCCAAGTAACAAAGAAGTAGCCCCAGAACCATACAGATCAATCACCCTTAAAAGCAAGAAACTAATAACATCGCCCCCATGAATTGAAAACCAAAGAAAAATAAATCTACACGCAGCTCACAAGATAAGCAATTATAGACTACATATTTCATAACAGTGAAGCAACTTCAAAATATACAGCTCAAAACATAGATTTCTAAGCACTTCTAAGAGGATCCAGATCACAGAATACAAAAAAGTAACCCAAGGAAGCTGAAGAGAAAAGGAGCCAGTTATGAAATCCTAAACTGAACCAACAAGACAATTTCATAAAGCCAACTCACACTATCTCAGGAGTCACAAAAAGACCAAATTCTAAACGTATAAGCATTAAGTAGTGAAAAACAAGATACCCGTTTGCCACAACACAGAAAACAATCAAATCAAATTTCCAGTGATAAAATTCTATAAACATATAACACGCTCGGAAACCATACTCTTATGTTAGTAGTCGTAGAACTTAAAATGTACGAAAAATAAAAATTCTGGAGAAAGATTGAATTTACCGGGAAATATAGGGATCCAGCGCGCCAAATATGGTAGAGTTACTCCGAACCGAAATTCGGACCAAACAAAAAAGACAGTATTTTGAGAGAGAGAGAGGGAGAGAGAGATTTGAGTGATAATCTCACCCCGACAGTGGAAATTTTTTGACAGCAAAATTTCTGTTTTATAATGTAATAACCCTCCGGTGCACGAAGAATGGGGGATATTGTAAGGGTATTATTGACTTTTTGACGGATAAGGTTTTTTAATACCCCTACGAAGGAATTTAAAGACCAAAAATAAGCAGAAGACTAGAGATTTAACAAAAACCACTATGGTATTTTTCTTATAAGTCATGTAAAATTTAAAAGGAAATGATTTAATATTAATTCAAATTTGTTAATATCTACAGCTCGTTACGAGGATAACAATACCAATTAAGATGAATGCATAGATTAGAGTTATTAATATTTACAACTCGTTACGAGAATGATAATACCAATTCAAGCGAATATATCGGTAATATAATGTCATTTATCGGTGTGTCTACTCTGTAATGATTTTGTTAAGGTAATGTAGTGATTAAAGAAATGAATTGGTGTGAAGGATAGCTTTAAATTTTAGGTCATTTTTTGATTGGATGGGGAAATCAAATGCATTGAAACAGAATATGATAAAGAAAAGCACTAATCATATAGAAAAAGTTAAAAGGTTAATTCATATCCAAAATTAGCATATGTATTTATTAATTTTTTTAAAAAATTTTGGGGTAAGATGGTTTTGACAAAGCCCTTTATTGACATGAATTTGCATGTCATTGAATTGAAAGAAAAAGATAAGGCAACAAAAATGTGGTTGTTTTACCAAGGGACAAATGGAGTTCAAATGAATGCACATGGCTTGTTAGTGCAAGCATAGGCCATGGCCAGTTGCCATTCCAAAAATGATGACTTCCATCCAAAGCACACATGTAATTCATATCTGATGGAAGAACTATTGAACTGATTTATAATTCAAAATCACAAACAATTATATAAGTAGATTATGTGATTGATTATGTTAAGCTTATAGGCATTGATCACTTATGGAATCAGATTTACTTCTGGGGGGCATGTATTGTACATAACTAATATGCTTTTTCATCTCAAGTTTAAGAGCTATTGAATTCATGCTCATTTGACAATTACATAGATTAGAAACCTAACAAAAAGGCAAAGGCAATAGCTGATATCAATGGGAAACGTCCTTTTTGTCTCCCACAGTGTTTCAGCATGCATAGAAGAAGCAGAAAATGGTTCAAAACAGAACAGTCAGCAGTACATTAGCACAAAGTTCATATTGCATGAAAACAGAAATAGATTGACAACTTAACAATGCAATGCCAATGCCAATGCAATGAAACCGAGTATTTCTTTGGTTGGCAGCTTATCTTGTACTTGACAGCACAATCATTTTCACTTTGGCTCCACCGGAAAGCACAGTATCTAAGTTAAAGCTAATACATAACATAGAATGCAGACAAGAGGTAGAAGGTGCTCTCAATCAATGTCAAAGAAATGAACAATATCAACTTTCCACTATGTTAAAGAAGATGTATCAAGTGTACAAAATCCAATTTGTACTGTAAATACTGTTCACGATGATTGGATTAACCCCAAACAAAAACTCTTACGCCTACAAAGCGGCCGGCTATCCCTCTGTATGAGTAGAAAATTCTCAAAAATTCTCAAAAAGGGGAATTATCAGACCTATCATCTGCTCAAAGGCTCTAATTGAACTTCCATTCTTCCAGACTGGTGCATATTTTTCTCTGCTTCCCTGGATGGGCTCAAGAGATCCATAGAATCATCCTCATCAAGGTTACCCATAACCCAATTGCTTCTTCCAAATATTCTTTCTTTCCTCCGATGTCTTTCATAAAATTCCAGATACATGACCATCAATGCACCAATCAAGAACCACAAGATTAGAGCCCAAACAAGTCCATGAACATTTTCACTCCCATATCTTTCTCCTAAAAGCTTCATCCCACTGATAAGTGCCACAATTCCTACAATGATTGCAGATCTGCCAACAAAGAAATGAATGTACTCCCAAATCAGCCTTTTCAAGGAAATCTCCTCTCCGTTCGCAGGTTTATTAGGCTTTAGGCATGCATTAACTGGTTGTACACAAGCAAAAACTATAGCACTAATCCCGAACTTAACATGTAACGAGCTGATATAGAAACCCTGAAGCTCAGCCACTGCAAAAAGAAGCGCAAGTAGGACAATTGCTAATCCTGAATACTGCATGTAAACATGAATCTGGTACCATCCATCACCCTTCACGTGTTTTAAGTATCTAGCAGCCATTATTCCACCAGGAAGCAAAATACCCCAGGCAAGGAACATCATAAACCCATGCACAGCTAAAACCGGTCGTAGATCCTGCTCTGCCTCTGCAGAACCAAGCATAAGCAGCACTCGAACAGGCCTTTGACTTTTAACAAAATGCATATTTCTCTCAGTCAGACCTTCATCTGTCCAGCTAGAACCCATTGCCCAAATAACTTTGAGTGGAGTTGTTGGATCAATAATATTCTTACACTCTGGTCTATTAGTGTGACTACATGACGGTTTTAAGGGACGCGTAAACTCCAAAGTAATGATGCCATTTTCTGACTTGCACTGAACATAAGTTAAATTTTCATTTGTAGGATGCACACTTGAAGCATCCATTCCATCAATCCAGTATGTGTTTACATGCCCCTTCCCATTATCATCAATCCAACCCACATAAGCATAGCTATTTGCCATTGTACTGCCAAATCCTATCGCAAGATAACCACTCTTTTTCTCACCACGAGCTGCAATAGATATCGACTCCTTATCCTCTAACAATGTCCAGAAGAAAGAAACTTGCTGGTCATCTAAAACAACACTGTTATTATACATATCTGGTAGACCCCCATCAACCACCTGAATTCTCCAACCCATTTTCTGATCATACAGAGAATGATAGTACACCTGATCAGGCGTATTCCTGTCCGGAGACCAAACCAATTCCATAGGACTGCCTTTAACTCCTTCAGCCTCTGGTCCTCCTGCATAGATAGTCTCAGACATATTCCTCAACGATGCATTCCCACCAAGCAAATCTGAAGTGATGTAGAGTGCAACATCATGCCCAGCCTGTATTGAGAACTTCACAGGTACCCCTCTTTCCACTCTCAACACAGGAGCTTCCTTCTTATTAATGTACAACACTTTTGAAGGATTAGGAGGATTCGGGTAATGCATTGTCTCACCTGTCACAACAACAAGTGGAGCATTCGCATCAGCAATAATCAAATCCTGATCTTCCTTATCTTCTGCATCTAAAGGGCCTAAACAATCATTAATATGCTCTGAAACATTGAGCACCAAATGTCCATAAGTCACTGATTCTGGCTCACCGTGATTCTGGGGAAGATAATATGGTCTAAGGGCATCAGGCGGTCTCATCAAACCCAATGCCCAGATTACTGTCATATTCTTGGTATAATTCACAGGCAAATCATACTTGTTGTCATTCGATGCTAGGGGCCTCCTAAACCTAATAAACGACACCCCATCTTTTCTATGCCCATAAACCAACCTAGTGTTATTCACCAATCCCACCCTACCATTTCCTTCATATATTGTATCAGGACAAACCCCAGAAAAGGAACCATCTTTATTAGCCATACATTCACTGTATTCCGTTATATAAAAATCATCTATAAATGGCAATCCATCCACCGTAAACCCAGAAACCGCCACATCAGAACCCACCATAAATTCCGAACTGATATTTGGGTTCGCCCACCCGAACGCCATGTAATTCTGGGTCTCGATCGCAGCCTCTAAACCAACCTCAAGAGACTGTTCATCAATATTCAACGTCCACCTAACCCTGTAATCTTTTGACAACACCTTACAGTTATCAAACATTGTAGGCTCAGTCAAAACCCGATTCTTCCCTCTATCCGGATGGGGTTCTGCCGACGGGGCCAGTTCGGGGCTCAATGTGATTCCCGATTTCGGCGATTCCGACTCGTTTAAAACCACGTGGCCGAAATCGGATGCGGTGGGCAAGTCCCAGACGGCAAGCACGGGGATTTGATCCCACGCAATGTTATTCAACAGACGAACAGTGAAAGTAGCATTTCTGTAGGTGTCGTTGAGGATGTGATCGGAGACAATGAAGCCGCTCGTGATGCTAGCAAAATCTGTTGCGGTGGCACCCCACCAGTGGACATCCGACCCGGATAACATATCGAATTCCGAAACCCTGAACGAGCAGTCGTCGATCACGGAGATGACTCCCCTCAACTGGTGCTGGACCATGAAAAGCTCGTACTCGAGCCCAACATACGGGTTCGTCTTTCGACATTCTTGACCCGGATCCGCGAAGCAAGATGAGAGTAAGCAGCATAATAGAAACAGTAAAATGGGAGGCTTTAGTCGGGGCATGGGAATGAGATCCAGTGATTCGGGTCCGAACTAAACAAGAAAAATGCGACACGACAATACGATATGTGACCGAGAGAAAATTGTTATTATTGAATGTAGCGAAAAAATAACTGACCTTTGCAGTGAGTGGACTCGGTGGAGGAGCGAGTCGTTTATTCGGCGTTTTCGCGTGGAGTTCGCTTGTCTTCAACTGTCTGGAGGATGGGAAGGAAGAGAGAGAAATGGCCAGGAAGCGGGAAAGCAAAGGAAAATGGCAATTCGGTGATTCTGTCGATATTGTTGTCCGAATTATATAGAATGGAGGGTTTAAACTAGAATCCTAGGACTGTCTATGAATCAAAGACAGACATCTGTTGTGTCGAATATTAAAATTTATACGCATGCGGATGCTGCGAGCAATTGCCATTAAGAATAGTACCAATGGGCAAGCATTGGGATTACGAAATGCAGGGATAGATTAAGATTGCTCAACGAAGCATAGCAGGAATATCATATGCAAAACGTGCTGCCCAAATAAAGTTCTTGTTGAGGGTCCGTAATTGAGCTGTCTCATCGGACGACTACAAAAAGGAACCCAAGAAGTTCATTGGAAACGAGAGATGTTTATGGTTCAATGTATTTTTCAAGTTTCCTTCGTTGTTCCATATTATGGGAATCCTTGCAAAAACATCAAGGAAAATAATAGTTTACTTAAATTAAAATTCATGCAATTTGACTGTGTTTCCAGGACATGTGGCTTGAATAAGCTTTATGAAGACAAAGAGCACAGTAAAAGTTGACATAAAGTGCGGTGACAACTGAGTACAAAGGAGAACAGGAGCGCTCCTCTGATGCATCCTTCGACTGAAGTTCTTAACAGCATGTAGCTACTAGTATTGGTATTATTCAGCAATATGATATGGATACCAACATATCCATTGACTATGAAAGAGATTATCAACTCCGCATAATCGGAAACAACTATGTCTTGGCCCAATAAAAGCAAAATCAGTTTCTCAGGCCAAGCTGGAAAGTAGAAAATAGACAAGCAGCCAACCAGCTACTGATTCACAAATTACAGAAACCAAATATTAAGAACAATAACTCAACTTTGCTAATTTTTCCACATTAATTGAGTTCTGGGAATATCATCCCAAGTCCATTAAAACACGACCACGAAGGTAATAACAAATATTTGGAGAGTGCTTACAAATCCACAATGGAACAGCCAAAGATTGCCACTTCGTGGCCAGTGACTTTTGGTGGTGAAGCTTTAGAATGCTTCATCTTATGAGGTAAAAAAATGCATTAACAAAAACACCAAGCAAGGAGTAAAAATATGATAAATCAATTTTACAGAATCCTACATTACTCTTACAGCACATTGGCATGAACATAACCAAAAAAAAAGGCTCACTTAGCTTATAGAAACCCAAAACAAAATTATTCGAACTACTATATAAACCGGATCTGAAATGTTCAAATAGTCTAAATCCCCCAAACAAGTGTAAAATACTCTTGATCAAATAGTGACAACACCATCAATCGTTCTTTTACATAAATGTACTGTATTAAAGCAATGTCATGCGCACCTGTCCTGCAGCTAAATCTTCCACCCATTCTGAAATCTGAATTTGTCACCCGCCTAGACCAACTCTTGAGCTTGCCACTATGAAGGACAGTGTATATTGGCAAGGCGATGCTCTAACTCTCCTCCGTGAACATCCTTATGCACCAACTCTCCTCTGTGAACACCATTATGCTTTCATGAACAAGTTTCGTGAGCTCATAAAGCAAGTAATAGTGACATGGCTCTACTGAGCTAAATTAAATACGTAAGAGATCTGTTTGTGGAAGTAAATAATTCTAAAAATACCATATATGAAAAATTAGTATGTCCTCATGGCATAAACAAGATACTGTAATGAGTCAGACAATAAGTTCAGCAAAACAATGAATGCGATGAGAGAAGAAGCTCAGCAAACCAAGTAGTGAATCATTAAGATTATTATTATAACGCTAAATGCAATAATTTACAAGAAACTGAAACTACAAAACCAGTCAAGGTTTCAGTTACAAAGCAATAAACAGTAGAAGTCACAACTAAAACAGCAATCTTTTTGCCAAAGTATACAACGAGAAAATGGAGTCTCACACTCTGAGTAATCTACAAATATCCATCAATCTTCTTCCAATTATTTTCTTCAATTAGCCTTTTCATTCTCAACACCAAGACCATACAGCACACCAGAATATTTTTCTGTGGAGCCATTGAAGAAGTTGTCCCTCAACTTCCTAAATGTGCAGGAAGTGAGCAAACTATCTGAACCTGCTTGATGACAAACACCAACTCTTTCTACATCCAGTAACTCAGCAAGCTTGTTCAATCCACCATGAAGGCTGTTGCAAAACTTCATTAAATGCTTGATATCATACACCATGGGAAAATACATATAGATCAAGTCAAAGAATCCTGCTTGTGTATCAGGCAAATTCTGGCAAGTCAACAACTTAAGCAAGTAACCAAAATCATACCCGCTATGAAACGTAACCCAATGAACACCATCATTCAACACAATCCCTGACGACATCAAAAGCTCACCAAAGCGGTTCACATCAATACCCTTTTCATTGTTCTTCTTAAAATCAATCCCACATTGGCGGAGCAACTCAACCGAATCACTTGCAAATATATCTTCAGTTAAATTAAACTCGCGGAAATTGAATTGCCAAATGCAATACTGGTCAGTCCCACAAGTGGGTAAATTCCCATTTTCATCCGAAAATGTTAAACCCAACTGAATAAGCTTAAGCATGTCAACATTATCTTTCAAAGTTTTGTAGTTGTAGTCATTTATATTCTTGAAAGTTCCCACAGGACGCGATACCACGCCTGGAAACTCAGTATCCATTGCTACATAATTATATTCGTCTACAATTTCGCGTATTAAAGCAAACTCCTCTTCGAGGTTATCATTCCACACCTCTCGAATATGAATTGACTCGCCCTTTGGCAAAATCGACATTTCAAATGAAACAAATTTAAACCAAAACCAAACAATACGACGATGTACTAGAAGACCCAGATCCGTAAACAAAACATAAGCAACTCAAACCCACAAAACCTGTACTGGTTCTTTTCTAACAGATCTGGAACAAACCCTAAAAGAAAATGAAAAATAAAAAAAAAATCAGATTTTAAGAACCCTAAAAAGTAAGTGAAAGAAGTAAGAAAAGTGAAGGAGATGAGATCTGACCTCTAACATATGGAATTAAGACTTGAAATGAACAGATCTCGAACTCGTGAACAAGGATTTTGTGCTCCCGAATAGAGATTTTCAGGTCAACGAAAGCGCGGAGAGAAAAGGGTGAAAGACGAGGCTTAAGACTTTACTCGTTTCCTTTCCTGAGCGTCTTCCGACTCTTCTCCCACAACTCACCGTACACTCAGATAAACGAGAAAGTAACTCTGCCCAATGATTATACTATAAACGACAGCGTTTTATCCAGACGTGTTCAAACGATGACGTCTCGTCTGAGTCCCCTCTCTCCTTTGACCGATTGGCATTCTTTCTTGAACTTCTTTGGAGCCTTGACAAGGTACAATCCGAGAGAAGGTACAATGTCTTTAGTCCTTGCTTACTTCTAAAGAATATTGAAGTAAATATTTTATCCGGGTCGCCAAATCGGAGTCTGATTCGATTACTTTTCTCCACGCCAAATCAGTGCATTAACTATTATACCAACAAGAATTGTAAATACAATGTTACGTATAAAAATTATTTATACAAATTTATGTGTATAAATTAATAAATTTAATCAAATAAATACAAATAAATAAATAATATTATATTTAAAAAAATTAGAATACAACGTTAGTATTCTAATTGACATGAGAAATTAATATTTTTATGTAAACATATTTTTACTATCTTAATTATATGTATGAATTAATTTATACATAGTAACGTGTGAAAATAATTTGTATATAAGTAGAATAATTTTTGATATGATCTGTTTGTTTGAAGTATATAAATTTATAAATTTAAATTAATATAAAATAATATAATTATAAAATAAAATTTTAACATAAAAATTTATTTATAATTATAACACATTAATAACTTATTAAATCGATGATACTATTATATTTTATTTAATTATTTATATTATCATATCATGTTAAGATTTTCAATTTTTAATATAATTATTAAATGAATAAAATTTAAATTAATCTCTATTTGATACGAATACAATACAATAATATAAATTATCATTTATTTTTTATGAAATTCTATAAATTACATACAGGTAACATTATAATTAAAAATAAATTTAGTTATGAAACTTGTACTTGTTTTTATAAAATTTAATACGGAAGAAAAAATATTAAAATATATAAAATAAATAAATAATATTTAAAATATTTAATAAAAAAATTAATATATATAATAAATAATATTTAAAATAATTTAAAACAATCTTCCCTATGAGTTGAAAAAATAAAAAGTTGAAAATATGGGAGTTTTTGGGCGCAGAATATTTCTCAGTAACTAATAAAACGCACCACTTTGCCAATAAAACGCGGAGAAATTGTGCAGAAACTGCAACGCCATTCTACAACATTCTATTTCGGCTTGGCTTTTGCCTCTTCTCCAAGCTTTCAAAAGCCTCTTCACACTTTCTGGTTTATCATTAACCCAAAATCCCAAAACAAGTAAATAACCAACTTTTGTCAATCATTCGTCGTTTTGATCTCGAAAATGGCCTCCAGAAGGCTAACCAAGTCCACTATGGCCGCTTTGAAATCCTCCAGAAACGCAAAACTCTCTCTCTCCCAGCACGGCTCGCTCATTTCTCGCTCTCGCGGTCAACCTATTTCCGTTTTTCCTAATTATGCCAATTCATTGTCGCGGCCTCGAATCTTCGACAGAATTGCTGAAAACGATGTCGTTTCTGGAAAGCTGCTGGCCGGCGGTTTCGTGCGCAAGTTTCACTCATCCACTCCGCTTTACTACTCCGCTACCAGCGCTTCCCAGGTTCGTATATCTGTACGTATATGTATCCTTCTATAAGTGTATGTTTTCGTCGTAATTAATGTTGCTCTGAAAGCTGAGATGCATTTGTGGGAAGCGAACTATCTGTTGAAAAGTTCGGCTGTATTATGTATGTGGAATAATTTGTGAACTGTTACTGGAAAACTGTACTTCAGTTGTAAGCACGAAGTGAAAAATCCTTCTCGTTTATCAATCTATTTTGTCGTCGACTACATTTATCAGGCAAATCCAACAGAGTTCACTGAGATGGCATGGGAAGGCATAGTTGGCGCTGGAGATGCTGCACGAGTTAGCAAGCAACAAGTGGTGGAGTCTGAACATCTGATGAAAGCCCTCTTGGAGCAAAAGGATGGCTTGGCTCGGAGAATATTCACAAAGGCAGGGCTGGACAACACCACAGTTCTGCAGGCTACAGATGATTTTATATCCCAACAGCCAAAAGTGTGTAATTTGAGTTGTTGATGACATACATATATGCGCGAGCTTTGTTGAATATGCAGTTGTAACCATTTTTAATTATGCGGCAGGTGACAGGTGGTACCAGTGGACCTATAGTGGGATCACATTTTAGTTCCCTCTTAGATAATGCTCGAAGGGTTAAAAAAGAAATGGGAGATGATTTTGTTTCTGTTGAGCATCTTTTGTTGGCATTTCCTTCAGATACGAGGTTTGGGCAACAGTTATTCAAGAATCTCCAGCTTACTGAGAAAGACTTGAAGGATGCAGTTAAAGCTGTCCGTGGAAGTCAGAGAGTAACTGATCAAAGTATGAATTTAACTTCTTAATCTTTTCTTATGTTTCTGTGTCAATACTTTATTGTTCTGGGACAAGAAGCCACATGAATTCAATAAGAAACAAATATCGTTTAATGAAGAAAATGTCAGAAGCTCTTTTAAGTACAATTGAAACTATATTATAGAAGTTGGCCTTTTTGCAGCTGGTAGATGTCTGCATCATAGGTTACTTATGTCTTTTCTTTTCATCTGTCTCGTGTTAACAATTTTCAACTTGATATCCATGCTCAAGTCATGAAACATCAACCATTTCCTTGCATTATATATCATGCTTGGAATTTGCATTTACTTGTCTTAATGTAGCAAAAATATCATCACAAATTCTTTGCCCATTTTGTACAGCCTCATCCTTGTTCCTGGGTCTCTAGAGAGGTTATGATTATGTGTTAAACCAGTCCTAGTGCTGATTGGAATATTTTAGCAGAAACTGTTGAAAATTTTCAGATATTATTGATAACTCCTGAAGTGTTGACTCTGTCACAATTTGTTCCTGACAACTAACTATTGGATATTGTACGTTCTATCAGGGAAAAAATGTGATTATGTACTACTTTTGTTCCAATCTGTGACAAGTTGAACTTTACTCCTATGTACTGATATACCTTATTTTTTGGTTGCCTTTAGATATTGCCTGCTTTCACTTGTTATTTCCTTCATGTATGTAGATCCTGAGGGAAAATATGAGGCTCTGGATAAATATGGGAATGATTTGACGGAGCTTGCTAGGCGTGGCAAACTCGATCCTGTTATAGGCCGAGATGATGAAATTCGTCGGTGTATCCAGATATTATCTAGGAGAACCAAAAATAATCCTGTTATTATTGGTGAGCCTGGTGTGGGGAAAACTGCCATTGCTGAAGGGTATGTATTTTTTGTTTTGAGTTTTAACATTGTGTATTGGTTTATTTATTTATTTATCATCTCTGGCTGGATTCCGTAGATTGTCCAACAATTTTGTTACATGTCTGTGTCTTTTATGTTATATAGTTTCTGGATTTTTAGTTCGTTATCTTGATTTGAAATACAATTTTCTTTGAACTTTCTGCAATTGATTATTGTTTAATTTGCTCAGTTTAATCAAATGCAACAAAAGAATTGAGTAAACTTATATAATTTTTTGTGCCAGATCATTCTTCTATTCCCTGAATTCTAAGATTCCGCATATCATAATACTAGATTTTCTATTGTCTTTGCAGATTAGCTCAAAGGATTGTGCGTGGGGATGTTCCAGAACCACTGCTAAATAGAAAGGTTGTATTCCAACACGAGTTTTTCTCTGCCATATGCTTCTTTACTGAAGAAAGATTTGGATTGAAAGGATTTTAGTTGACGTGATCATGTGGCAGTTTCTTAACTGAGATTTGTCTGTTGAATCTAAACAAGACTTGTTTGCGGTGACCCCTAATTTTTATGAGATTAATTTATATACATCGATTACGTTGCTAATGCGCATTTTCCCCAGATTTACATTTGTTTTTAATTTTTTTTCATTTACTCTCATATCACACAGTTGATCTCCTTAGATATGGNNTTTTAATTTTTTTTCATTTACTCTCATATCACACAGTTGATCTCCTTAGATATGGGTTCGATGGTTGCTGGTGCCAAGTTTCGTGGAGATTTTGAGGAAAGGTTGAAAGCTGTGTTGAAGGAAGTTACTGCTTCAAATGGACAGATTATCTTATTCATCGATGAAATACACACAGTTGTTGGTGCAGGTTGTGCCCCTTATCTGTTTCTTTGAATCTATAGTGTTATTGTACTTAATCTTGCTATCCTTGATGACAATGAAAGTATCACAGGCATTAGCAGTTTCCTGATTGAAATCTCCCATAAATGATACGGCCATAGACATGTGTGCCAATGCATGACCATTTAAGTTGATTTCATGATTAATTTGACATTCATTATGTACTCCATTATACTATATCTGTTTTCATTATGAAATTCTTTCTGGTCTTGATATGAAGGCCTCTCTTGTTGATGATTTTGCGTAGGCGCTACATCTGGTGCAATGGACGCTGGGAACCTGTTGAAACCAATGCTCGGTCGAGGTGAGCTCCGGTGTATTGGAGCAACTACCTTGAATGAGTACAGGAAATACGTGGAGAAGGATCCTGCACTTGAGCGTAGATTTCAACAAGTTTTTTGTGGTCAACCATCTGTTGAAGACACTATATCCATCCTCCGTGGGTTGCGTGAGCGCTACGAGCTACATCATGGTGTTAAAATATCAGATAGTGCCCTCGTTTCAGCAGCAGTTCTTGCAGATCGATACATCACCGAACGATTTTTGCCTGACAAAGGTAAATTATACTTATTTATTTTACCATGCTGATATCTAATCGGGGTGAGCTCATTTGCCTTCGTTGCCTTGTTCTATACTTAGATGTTCAAATTATAATTCTTTTGATCCACATGACAAGCCTTTAAATGAATCCAGGGTGCACGGGGGGAATGTTAAAGAGCTTAAAATTATCTTCATGTTTAATTGTTTTCTTGCTCGTGTATTTCTCTTGTTTGCTCTTTTTTTCTTGAAGAAAAATTATGGGTTCTGTCTTTATAATATATCAAGCTGTGGATATGCTATCCTCAGAGAGTGCTCTCTATTAAGAGATCTGAGTTTGGCGCCTGGGTAAACCAAAAAGAAAGGGAAAAAAGAGAAAGAAAAAGAAGTAGTCAATTGTTTTCTTCCACTAAATCCTACCTGTAAAATCTTGTCACAGTCCACAAAAGAAAAAACTGGGGTTGTTAAATGTTATAATGTGTTCACTATGCTGTGTAAGATTATAATTTAGTCGTTTCCTTTCAGCCATTGATCTTGTTGATGAAGCTGCTGCTAAGTTGAAAATGGAGATAACTTCTAAGCCTACAGAGCTGGATGAGATAGATAGAGCTGTGCTTAAATTGGAAATGGAGAAGCTTTCTCTAAAAAATGACACCGATAAAGCATCCAAAGAAAGGTTAAGCAAACTGGAAAATGATCTGAACTCACTAAAACAGAAACAGAAAGAATTAAATGAACGGTGGGGCCGCGAGAAGGATCTCATGAATCGGATACGTTCAATTAAGGAAGAGGTAACCGTTCTCTTTTTCTTACTGAGAGTAAATTACTCTAAGATCTTTTCTGTTATTTTCTGATGCCATTGTTTAAATTTTCAAAGATTGATAGAGTTAACCTAGAAATGGAAGCTGCTGAGCGCGAGTACGACCTAAATCGTGCTGCTGAGCTGAAATATGGAACTTTGATGTCCCTTCAACGCCAATTAGAAGAGGCTGAGAAGAACCTTGCTGAATTCCAAAATGCTGGACATTCGTTGCTTCAAGAGGAAGTTACTGATCTTGATATTGCTGAAATTGTAAGTAAATGGACGGGCATACCCTTGTCAAACCTTCAACAATCAGAGCGGGACAAGCTAGTTATGCTGGAACAGGTACTCCACAAGAGGGTTGTCGGTCAAGATATTGCAGTTAAATCGGTGGCTGATGCAATCCGACGTTCAAGGGCAGGATTGTCCGACCCAAATCGACCTATAGCTAGCTTCATGTTCATGGGACCGACTGGAGTTGGGAAAACGGAGCTCGCAAAAGCATTAGCTGGTTTCCTCTTTAACACGGAAAATGCTCTTGTCAGAATTGATATGAGTGAATACATGGAAAGGCATGCAGTTTCCCGATTGGTTGGGGCCCCACCAGGTTATGTTGGGTACGAAGAAGGTGGACAGCTTACTGAAGTGGTTCGTCGAAGACCATACTGTGTAGTACTCTTTGATGAAATAGAGAAAGCCCATCATGATGTCTTCAACATACTATTACAATTGTTGGATGACGGAAGGATAACTGATTCTCAGGGAAGGACTGTCAGTTTTACAAACTGTGTTGTGATAATGACATCAAATATTGGGTCACATTATATACTTGAAACTCTTCGTAGCACGCAAGATAGCAAGGATGCTGTTTATGAGTTGATGAAAAAACAAGTCCTGGAAATGGCGAGACAAACTTTTCGGCCAGAGTTTTTGAATCGAATTGATGAGTACATAGTTTTCCAGCCTTTGGACTCCAAAGAAATCTGTAAAATTGTTGAGATACAGGTAATTAAATCTTTACTGAGAGTTCTTTTAGTGAATTGTTTAAATTTTGTTATGCTTTCTTTCTTAGGCTTATTCTGGTATTTAGATGGATTTTAAAGTTGTCTGTATTAGTGGAAGCCCTGCAATTCAATTTTCCTTGTTTGCTGCAGAATTTAGAAACTGAATTTGATGATAAGATCCTATAGTCTAGTTCTCATTTCCTTTTTTTCTGAAGCAATTGCCATGTGTTATAGGTTGTGAAAGACAATTATTCACGTATGGTCCCGTTGCTAGTCATTCTTTCTCCAAAGACAATTATTCATGTTTTGAATCTTACGCCTATTTGAATGTCAACAAAGGGTGAAGGTTAATCTGAATCTGATGTTAGTCTTAATAACCTTCTTTAGTGCTAAACATATTTCTAAATTAACCTTATCTTGGTCTTCTGATATGGAAGATAAAGCATCTAGTCTTTAAATTTGCTGGATTTGCATTTATTTTTTTCGTGTTTGGCGTGATCCTCATCCTGTGCTATGTGAAACTCTGACAAATAAATGGTTTTGGTCTGGTATCTATTTTTTGTCCATTGTGTTGGTGTATGAGCAGACATGCTTATTGTAGTACTAAACTATTATTTTTTGCTTTAAAATCTACACCAAGGTATTTTCTTTATAACATTTTGTGGATTTTGTTTAATTTGCCATTGTTGATTGCCAGATGAATCGAGTGAAAGAAAGGCTGAAACAAAAGAATATTGATCTTCACTGTACAGAGGAAGCTATTAGTCTTCTGGGGACGTTAGGTTTTGACCCTAACTTTGGGGCGAGGCCAGTTAAGAGGGCAATACAACAGTTGGTTGAGAATGAAATTGCAATGGCCGTCTTGAGAGGAGATATCAATGAGGAAGACTCTATTGTTGTTGATGTGGATGAATCCCCATCGGCCAAAAACCTTCCTCCTCAGAAGAGGTTGTGCATAAGGAAATTGGAGAGTTCTTCCCTGGTGGATACCATGGTTGCTAATGATTAATGTCTCTTTTTGAAGTTGTACATACAACTAATAAAAGCTTTGTTTGGTCTTTTGCTGATATCTGGGTATGATAACAGGGGCATCAAAGGTACACTTCCCTGATCCTTTAGACAACGTCAAGGTGCTGTTTATAATATCCAAAACTTTGGTGTTAGTAGTTTGTCATCTCGGGAGAATGGTAAGCTCGTGCCACTTCAAAATGAGGGAGCACATTTCTTTATATACTTGAAAAGTACTCGCGTTGTAGCTCTGACGAGATGTCTTTGTTTGTAAAATATGATTACTTTTTTTCTCCTATCAATGTTTTTCTGTCTTTTGCACATATAATCGGGTGCCTGTTTGGTTATCTTTATCCAAACATCATTCTAAGGATGACAAACAGGAAGAATGGAAGCTTTCTTGGGATGGCGTTTTACTTTCGCCCGTGGCAGCATTATGGAATAATTCTTATTCTATGAAAAGGCAACCATAGCTATTATGCTTTTATATATAGGTTGCAAGTGCGTCCCCATTTTCCATGCCCGTGAACTCTGACTCTGTCTTTTACGCAAAGAAATTTTGTGGACATTGGATGATGAAGAACCAGACAATAGAGAATACAGTCGAGAATTGTGATGATTGATATCAAATAATAGTAATATAGTATTGGGTAGGCTAGATCATAATTAAACAAATCAACTCTTATTACTGTCTTTGTCCTGGCTTCCTTTTTCAATATAAATTTACTCTCTCTGAATTGAAAAAAAAACATCAATGTTCCGAAGCTTGGAACCTTAATAATGATTTGCAGTTTTCGGTGAAATAGGACAACCCCATAAATAATCTCTCTACATATGTAGGTCGAGAGTTTAAATACGCTGGGCACCTGAACAACCATTTAGGCTGTCATATAGGTAGCGAATGGCAATAAGTTTAATGATCTTGAAATTTGGCAATCTCTTAGGAGAAAAAGCTAGCTAGAAAGGAACCAGAAACAGACAATACAGGTGCATATTCACATCAGAGATCAATGTGATCAATTTAATTACATTTATTAAATAAGGACAATTTGTTGGAATGTTACCATCATTCTAATTCACAATTAAACTCAGTTTGTGTCTGATTCATGGGCATCCCGACCTATATCTAACTGATTATAAGCACTTTAATGAATAGTTTTAATTATTTTGAGATTGACGTGAATGTAAGAAGAACAACTTCAGGGTGAAAGAAAGAAGCTAGTTAGACTTTCTACATAAGTTGCCATAACATTAAATATTTGAGTTGGACGAATTTAGTTTTGAGTATTTTATTTCCTAGTTTTTTTTTGTAATTTTATGGCTTGTCATTAAGATAATACAATGTAAAAGAAGGTGAGAGTCAGACCAAGAAGTATGGAGGAAGAACATATCGTTGTCATGTTAATGCCATGAAATTTGATTAAACAAAGGGTTGAAGATTCTTACACTGGAGCCAGCATACATACATGGTCCACTATATTCAATTGACATTCAGTAGGGCATGAAATAGGTGTTGCCATGCATACCCATTACCTGAAAAAAGTTCATTTTTCTACCATATCTCTTTTATTTCTGGAAGCAAAATGAAAAATAAAAACATTCCCACTAACTTATTCCAAAATATCAAATCTACAGTTTATACGAATTGTTGTTGTATGTTTGCATAATCCTGAAATTACAGCAATTTGAATGTTTAATATTAGCCTTTGTATGTAAGTAAACCCTGAAGAAGTCTTAATTAAACTCAGTTAATTATAGTTAATTACGAACGTACCATATAAATTAGAAAACAAAAATCTGCATGTGTTGGGCAGGGCTGATCTCAAGGCAATCACAGATCAAAAAAATTCCAATTTAATTTAATGTTTCAGAGTCATGAAAATATTATATTAAAAATATATTAGGATCTCTCTTTAGCATTTTTTATTATTGATTTAATTAGATATTAATATGTAATATAGTTAATATTAAAATAAATAAATTAATTTATAAATTTTATTAAAATATAATTTAAATTACTTATTTATTGCAAATAGGAGGATTAAATTGAAGTGCTCCACATTCTTTGGTCTGTAAAACGTACGAAACGACAAGCCGTTTCCGTGATTAGCTGCGTTAGCGAGCGGGAATGTAGGATAGGATTAGGAGGAGACAACTGATAAATGTCATTTCTGTAATATTTGCGAAAAATGAGTCTTAAAAGGTAAATGAAAATGGCCATGTAGTTCAGTTTACCCAGTGTAAAGCTGAAACCATGGTCTGGTCTCCGCGGCTTCTCTGTTTTACAAGCACGTCCTCTCTCTCTCTCCCTCCCTACGAAGTAAATGGCTTCTTATATAGGCACTTCTTGTAAAAGGACAAGTTAGTTGGTAAATAAATTGTTCTGTTTCTAGAACGCCATCCAAACAAGGCCTTAGTATTACAGTCTCTCTCTCTCTCTCTCTCTCACTTCCCGAAACAAAACTCCATAGCTTCACTTTGGCTGTGTTATAAATAAACAAGAAAACAGAGAGACAGACTCAAACTCTTCGCTTCCTCTTCTCTGCTCACAATCTCTTTCACTTCCGTCTTTGTTTTCTCTACAATGTCGGGAAATTAAATAATAATATACATAATAATAATAATGGTGCCAAAGATTCATCAGAACAACGTCAGATCTTTAATACTCGATCGTTCTCATGGGCCCACTTCCACCGCTACTGACGGAAATCGTCACTTCCGTCTATGGACGGTTTTCTCCGCCGCCGCATTCCGTCGTAAGATATTTGACGCCGTCAGCTGTGGCGGGAGTTCACGATACCGTCAGGCATTCCCGGAGGATGATGTTGTTTCTGTAGCCACGGCGAAGACGAAAACGGATTGTGAAACAGTTGATTCGGAGAAAATAAATGAGGTAAAACCGGAAAAGCGGAGACGGGAAAGAGGGTGCAATTCGAAGTCGGAGAAATTGTTGGATCTACTGAACTTGGCCGAAGGGGAAGCTGAGAGCGAGGTAAGGAAGAAAGAGGAAGCGTTGGAGGAGTTGAAAATCGTGGTGAAGGATTTGCAGTCTGAAAATGAAGAGGGAACAAGAGAAGCGGCGAGAAAAGTGAGGTTTCTTGCGAAAGAAAATTCTGAAACAAGGGTTACGCTTGCTATGTTAGGAGCAATTCCTCCTTTGGCTGGAATGCTTGATTGCGAAGATGTTGATTCTCAAATTGCTGCGCTTTATGCACTGCTTAATCTCGGAATCGGCAATGATTTGTAAGTTTTCTGGGTTCGAATGTTTTGTTTTGGATTCATGCCGTGTGGTGTTCTTTCCCTCTCTCCATTAATGTGAAAAAAATTGCTTTTTTTTTTAATCCCATTTTTATTTGTTGCTTTCTGCAAAATACTGATTCAGAATGCAAATTAGCTGCGACATGTCACTTTCCATGTTTTATGGGCCATTTTCTTTCTGGAATAGTTGTGCTTCATATGGGGATTTCCTTTTTAATTGTTGTATCTAATTGGTTTATAATCTATTTCAGTAAGTTTATTGCCACTTTCATTGTTGAAGGTGTTTCAATATTGTTAGAATAAAAATACAATTCATTTTTTCCAATCCCTTTTGCAGAAACAAAGCAGCCATTGTGAAAGCCGGTGCCGTTCACAAGATGCTAAAACTTATTGAATCTCCAAATGCTCCGAACCCAGTCTCTGACGTGATAGTAGCAAATTTCTTAGGTTTGAGTGCATTGGACTCCAATAAATCTATCATTGGATCTTCAGGAGCAGTCCCATTCTTAGTTAAAACCCTCAATAATTTGGATGGCAAAAGCAGTCCACAAGCAAAACAAGATGCTCTTCGAGCTCTATACAATCTCTCAATCTTCCCATCAAATGTTTTGTATATCTTAGAAACTGATTTGATCCCATTTCTGTTTGAGACATTAGGAGATATGGAACTAAGTGAGAGAATTCTTTCCATTTTGAGCAATGTAGTATCCACCCCAGAAGGTCGAAAAGCGATTAGCACTGTGTCTGATGCATTCACAATTTTGGTTGATGTTTTGAATTGGACTGACTCTCCAGGGTGCCAAGAGAAAGCATCATATATTTTGATGGTGATGGCACATAAATCATATGGAGACAGACAGGCCATGATAGAAGCCGGCATTGCCTCGGCTTTGCTTGAATTAACACTTTTGGGTAGTACATTGGCACAGAAGAGGGCTTCGAGGATTTTAGAATGCCTGAGAGTTGACAAGGGAAAGCAAGTTTCAGAGACTTATGGAGGAAATTTAGTGGCTGCAGTGTCCGCTCCTATTTGTGGGTCTTCGTCAACGCCCACAAATCTAAATGGGGTTTCAAAGGAGTGTTTAGAAGATGAGGAAGATATGATGAGTGAGGAAAAGAAAGCAGTGAAACAATTGGTCCAACAAAGTTTGCAGAACAATATGAAGAGAATCGTTAAGAGGGCTAATTTGCCACAAGATTTTGTTCCATCGGAACATTTCAAATCCCTCACAACCAGTTCAACTTCCAAGAGCTTACCATTTTGAATGAAGAGAAGAATATGAGGTTAGTCTTCTATTCATAATGTTATTGCAGTTGTTATGTTTTTTTGTAGCTCTGTTAATGTATGTTGTAGAAGATTTCTTCTGGGTTAGATCCCATTTTAGCAAGTTTGATAGTTATCCTGATAGTCATTGGCTTGGATCTGAATAATTACAGCAGAACTGGGGAATTTCAGTCCTTAAGAACTGGAAATAAAAACAATTAAAACAAACATTTGCATTTCGTTTTTGTTTCTGTGAGATGCTCTGCTTTGCTATCAGTGGTATGGCATGCAAAATTAGAAAAATCATAGGGCTGAATTATGTTCTGAGTATCCCTATGATCAAGGAGTCACTTTCAAGCCATTAGTACACTTTTGTCCAACTCTCTGTCCCTACACGTTAATTTAATATTCCTACCTGTTAAAAGACTTGTCGGTCATTTTCCTCCACAGAGAAACAGTGACTAGTAACTGCTATTTTCCATCTGGGAATCTATTCCTTTTTTTTTTTCAGCTCTGAATGCGATGGTTCCATCGGGAATCTCTGGATTTACAGACTTTATTTTATTTTTATTTTTTGCTTTGTAATGTGTACGTGGACTCTTAGTTAATCCCTGATTACTTTTATTAGTTTAACACATTTTATAGACTATCTCTTGTATGGTCAATGCATTGACCTTGTTTAATGAGCTATTTGCAATTTGATTATTCACAGATCAGAAGGATTAGCCTGTCAGTTTCGAGGACCAAGCGGTGGGAACGAATAAAAATTGTCCACATTCTTCCTCTCTCGAGGTACATGTATAATAATTCTGTGATGCTTTGAACATGTATTTTCCTGGCTGTCTTCTCTCTGTTTTGGTAACCTTGGCATGTACTTACACTTTTGTAGTCAGATTGGATGTAAATAGTATTTGGTAATGTAAGGTTTTGCACCATGGCAAGTTTTGGTATCTTCAATAACAGAGAAGCAAGAGAAATTGTCATCTTGAAGTCATTGAAGAAAAGTTAAAAAAGGGAGATTGTCTTATTCTCTTAAGAAATTCTGTGCTTCACTGTCATCCATAGCGAGGAAATTTCCTGTCAATCTAACGTAAAAACTCAAGGATGATTAGACCGGATTGCAGTGATTTGGCTATTACGCATGTATGTAAGGCTACATACCTAGACTTCTACCACAAAACTTTGAACTCCCAAGATTGCAAGAAAATGATAGATAGATAGAATTTATGTAGGGGGAAACCCTCTTTTTTTCTTTTACATCATTCAACCTCAGATTACAAACAACTAATCAAATTGCTGTTGCAATGATTGTCTGTTTCTGGAAAGCAAGATAACAATAATAATTGATTCCTTTTTCTGTAGTCTTGACTTGAGTGAGCAAGCAAATCCCTTTATGAGAAATAACCAACAAAACCAAGAGAGAGATTATTATCCCCTCCATTTTCAGGCAGAATGAACCAAAAATTGGCAGCTTTTAAGACATTAGCTGAAAAGGGTGTAGTGAATACAATGATGCTTTGTTTGTGTCTTCAATCATGCACTGTGGACCCTACGCTCTCACGTGTACAGTGATCTATGACTTAACCATTCGGTAGTTGAGGCCGTCCATCAGTCTTCTGTTTGAATTAAGGAGAAAATTGAACTAATCTGTAGTACAATCACAACATCTACGCAAATGGAAATATGACATATGGGTCCCTGATTCTTCATGCTTTTGCAAATAAAGACTCGGTCTTCCGCACGCACCAAATAAGTCTTATGACTCGTGTGTAAAGTAACTGAAATACTCTCTAATTTGAAGTACAAAACTTAAAGCGCGGGTGATTAGAGACATATTAGTTACAAAACTGTCTTTGTTTGTGAAAACATAAATTTGGAGGCACCTAAAGATCACCACACACACCAAAAAAAAAAAAAAAAATCCATCCGACAAGTGAATGTATCATTTAATAAATTTGGGTACGATCAGCAAACAACGATCACTGTCTTCCACCGACAAATGAATGTGATCCATAAGCCAGACCCACTTCCCTCCGGCTAAGGTATAGCTAAAAAGAATTCGAGAATCCGAGACTCAAACCATAAAAGTCACAGTTAGAATATCGGGGTAGGGTAGAATAGAAGAAACATTGTTAGATTGGCTGCGAAAGGAGACTTCAATTTATAGCTATCCTAGCCGAGTCCCGTGGAGGAAAATGTGCCTAAACAATTATGTATACAGTAGAACGGCATTTTACATTCTTCCTCAAAACCGCATGACTAGACAACCTAAACCCCGTGGAGTGGCTTGAGGCCAAAATGGGCCGGCTATGACTTCCTAACAATGTCTACAAGCCATACAGGAAACGAACAAATAAGTCCTCAAGAAACCCTACTTTTAGGGCAGATGGTAGGCCACTCAACAGCCCAATAATTCGTTCCTCCAAATCAAACCAACTGGACAACCTAATTTCCAGACTAATAATCCATTCTTACACCCAAACGCAGGTGGCCTGCTCCCTTTCTTATCATTTGGCCCTCTCTTTTTTATTTTTTATTTTTTAATTATGTACTAGAACATGACCTAATCCTTCAAATTTTTAATTACATTTTTCAAATTTCTCTCCATATTTTTTTTAACCAAAAACTTGGAACGGAACAAATTGTTGGATGCATTTTCTAACCAGAAACGTAAAATGTAACAAGTACTTCGAGACCACACCACACCATACCATACCATACACCTACTGTATGATAGTTTTTGGTATCCAAGAAAGCAGATTTTAGAAAAAGTAAGAATAAAGTATACGAATATTAGTAAAAAGGAAAAGAAACTTCCAATAAATTTATGAATACTAAAAGCAAAAGAGAGTCTGGAACAGACTACTACCGACTCCAAGACAACCGGCAATTGACTAACTACTGGAGCGAGCACTACTAACTGACACTACAAAAATCAGAATCTATCACCGACGCATTTAAGGAGATTATCCTGATAATTTACTTGCTTTATATCACTCTGTGTAAAAGTACTAACGGGAATCTCAAGGTACAATAGCGCATCAGATAGTAACATCTAAATACAAAATGTCATGTTCTGAAAAAGGTATTTCGTCCTCTTACCGTAGTAGACAATCTATAGCTAATACAAGGACAGCCACCGGTCAGCGACCTATATATCCAAAACCCAAGTACCTGTTTTTACAGGGTAACTTATCATGGAGCGACCAAATCTACTTGCTATCAGCAACAGGGATGTAAACACCTTCGGCAGCCAACCACACATTATCAGCACGCTTTTCTCTGACACCGCAGACCTAACAAAGAGCAGAGATTGTTAGATGGAGAACTGAAAAGCAAAAGTCTATGTACCAACTGTTATAAAATGGATTAGAATTCGGATTCATTTTGCATGGATATTTTAGCAAATGGCATTTGCATCATTATTATTTCTACTTGCCTCTTGCTGTCCGCCTGCTATCCGCTGGTATTTTTTGTCATGACTATGCAAATAGGCACCAGTGTCAACATGTTGAAGCCGAATCCTTTGATCTTGTTTCCAAGTCTTCCCACTCCCTTCAATCAGAAGCCTAATATAAATCTCCCCAAATATCAGGCATCAGTCAACAGAAGACCATGGCAGGTAGATACAAATTGAAATAGAGTTTGTGTAAGGTCTCACCTCCAATTATCACCAGTGTCGGATTCATGCTCTCCTCCAAAACAGCTAATCTGAAACCCAGCAGTGTAGCTTATATTAGATTAAGAATAAATAGGATCTAGAAACTCTATATAAAAAGGATAATAAAGGCAATTCCATGGTTCAGCCAAAGTAAAACGACAATGTCCTGTCAACCAACTAGCAGTTCCATTTATAATTAATTTGAGAGCTATTTTTCTCATTTCATGTTTCTGATCCACACCACATGATAACAGAGAAGTTTAAATTGTTTGACATTTTTGTACTATGAGGAGGACTATGGAAACAAGAGAAAAAGGGAAAAACCAGTACCAACCTCAAGGTTGCCTGTAATTGGGGAAGCATGCAAATGGCTGTGCAGCCATTTTCTAGTTCTCATATGCTGCAGCCGGATGACTGTCCCACTCTTGATGCTGTCACCTTGTTTGGCAGATGTCCCCATAGTAGGCCTAACAATCTGCAAAAGAAAACCTTCTTTCATATCAAAGTATAAACCATTGACCAGTCATATTTTATGGCAAAATCACAAACACCACCATCATAGAATCAAGTCATTGACGTTTTAAATTTACCGCACATATTTCGACCACAAATAATCAAATAAACTCAAAAAGGAAACTAAGGTGTTAACCAGCAACGAATAAACAAATAATATGTTGCCGTAGCAACAGTGAATTCGTTTCCTAAACCAGCAAATTCAAGCAATTTTAAGTGTGCTTGCAGTGCTTTAATATCAGAGCACAAACTCTATAACATTATAGAACAAGTGTCATGATAATTAGTATAATCTTTCCAAATATGTTGAACTCTTTCAAATATAATACTAAGAAAACCAACAGATAAGAATCATTGCAAGGAATTTTGAGAAAAAGACATTACCCAGTAGCTATTTGAGTCATCAACATTGGGAAAACCTGTGACAGATTGTTGCCCGCTGCCAGAGCCATATGGCACATCGTGTGAATGCAGCCGAAATTTTGTCTTTTCATGCATCAACTTAAGAACTGTCCCATAAGTAATCTGTTTAAGCAAAAGAACAACGAGAAAAACAAGTCAAAACACAGATTTCTCCTCTAATGTTTCATGCCATATCAGTTTACAACAAATCAAAAAGTTATTATCAAAAATAGAGCTAAATCATTTTATTAGTTATTGAGTCCAAACAACTGAAGATTTTAGCAATTAACGCCTACATTTCTACTACTAGAGGATTCTAACCGATAAATGCTGTGAACTCTACGCCTCATATTATTACCGTAAAACAAATTAAATAAAAGAATCTGAAGGTGTATTCGATTTCTTGTTCCGAAAACAACTTTTGAGAACTACAGGTATAATTGTTCAAGGTAAAACAATTTCTAATATGTTTGGCGTAGTAACCATACATGTTCAGCTCACAAAATTATCTCCCAATCATGCTATCGGGGAATAGTCTTATAAATGCAAAATTCAATTTCTCATATTCGCATTGCGAAACTTAATTGAGCTCAAATTATAGTTTGTAATTCTGCAATAAACTATAAATTCTAAATCTTAATGTAGAATTCATACCTCGACGATTTCAGATGAAGCAGCGGAAGCGGACGAAGGTGACGATTCATCGAGATTGAGACCGAGGAAGAGAAAGATAGCAAGAGCGAAGAATGCCATTGCCATGAGGAATAGCAAACCTAAGAACCAATTTTGTTGCCAAAACGGTAAAACGTATTGCGGGTGTGATTGCGACGCTCTTCTTGAATCTATACGTCGAACGTTTTCGGCTGATGGCTGTTTTCTTCTTTGAGCGAGGGATCGCGGTGGCGCCGACGGAGCCACGGTGCGATCTGAGGTTCTATCCAGAGTTCAGTAAGGAAGACCGAGAGAATTTGGTGTTTGTAAGTTAGGGTTATTGGGTCTGGAGATTTGATGGATCTGTGAAATGGTCACGAGGGAGGGAGGGAGAAGATTGAGACGTGTTGGATGACTTGGTTTTCCGGATAGGGTTGGTACACGTGGAGTATAGTTGACGTGGTGTGAGTTTATTGGAGGGAACACTCTCTTGACTGGAACCGGCTGGAGAAGTCAAGGTAAATTGTTTTGTCAAAAATCATCTTACCCCTCTATGTTAATCTTAATATCAAATAATCCCAAAAATTTTTAAAATATATAATACGAACACAAACCATTAACTTTGAAATATTTTTTTTAAAAAAAAAAAACCATGTCTTATAGTCATATTTTGTTGAAAAATTATTATAAAATTAATAATTTAATTATTAAATTTGCAAAATTTTCAAAAGGAATAAATTATTAGATAAATTAAATTTAGGGGTAAAACTTTCAAATCAATAATTTTTTTTTTATTTATTCAGCTGTAACTCTATAAGCACCTAAGTAAAAAAAATAAAATATATTTTTATTTATAATTTATTAAAATATAGAAGTTTAAATGTTATTATTCTCTAAAAAATTGGGCAAGGTGGTTAGAAAATAGAATAAAATAAAGAATTCTCATTTTTTTTAACTCAAAATTTTGAATTTAAAATCCAAAATTAAAGGTGTAATTGAAATTTTTATTTGATATTTATGTTGTATTGTGTTAAATAAAAAAATTTAATATAATTAATTTAATAATTTTATCAAAATTTAAAAATTTGAATATAAAAAAATATTAAAAGATTGAACGAATTATAATTATATCACTTATTTAATTATAATTTTTTATTTTATAATATTTATGATATTATTTATAATATAATTTAAGATTTTAAAGATGTAATGAATATAATTATTTAAAAATATAAAATTAATTTATTAAATAAATATATATTATAATTAATTTAAATTTTATGATATTATTAAATATATTAAATTTTATTATTTATATAATAATTAAAGTATTTTGTGTTAATTTAAATTTTTAAATTTTGGGTATATGATAATTTGTGTCCAATGGAGTGGAATAAACTTTACAGTGAAGAGTTAATGCAATATTCCAAACAACTGTCCAGCAGGAAAGTGTCCGTGTCAAAGTTTAAGCCGCCTAACTTCAAACTCCTGGAAGTGCAGGGTCCCACAATGGCGCCATATTCTAATCCATCGTCTACGTGCCCTTAAAACATGACGAACCGTAACTTTATTTTCCATTGCATCGCTCTCTATCGCTATTAAAAGCCATTGCTGATCAAAGCAAAAGAGCAAGAAGAAAATGGCAGGAATTGGAGTGTTTGAAGAGATAATTGATGAAAATGGTGTGTACAAATTCTATTCCGAGAGTGAATGGAGAAAATCGTCGTCGGGAAAATCAGTTCCGATCATTAATCCCACTACTAGACAAACCCATTTCAGAGTTCAGGGTAATAATATTGCTTGTTTAGTTTTTTTTATTTGTACATAATTCTTGTTTTGTTCATGGTTTTCTTACTGGGTTTTGGAAAATTTAACAGCTTGTACTCAGGAGGAGGTGAACAAGATCATAGAAACTGCAAAAACAGCGCAGAAATTATGGGTAAAGACTCCACTGTGGAAAAGAGCTGAATTGCTCCACAAGGCAGCGGCAATCTTGAAAGAGCAGAAAGCACCCATTGCAGAATGTCTTGTCAAAGAGATTGCCAAACCTGCTAAGGATGCAGTGACTGAAGTAAGCAGAACAAGGAAATTCCATCTTTATATTGCAAAACATACAGTGAATTGCAAAACAATTTTGAAGTTTCAACTGTTTACTTTTGATTTAGGTTGTGAGATCTGGTGATTTGGTTTCGTACTGTGCTGAGGAAGGAGTTAGAATCCTTGGGGAAGGGAAATTTCTGGTTTCTGATAGTTTCCCTGGAAACGAGAGGACCAAATATTGCCTCACTTCAAAGGTAATAACTCCATGAATTGCTTCTCTTCGAAAATGGTACCTGTTTTCACTTATTTATTTTAATATTTAAACTCTGCATGTATTCTGGTCAAGTGGATCATTGTAGCTTCCTCTGATAGTGGCATTCAGTTAGTCGTTTCTATCATCACGTGTAACTTTAAAAAAGTCCAAGGTCTTCTCAAAATTTTCTAAGAGGAATAGTATCGTATGCAAGGAATATCCATAGAATCATTCACCAAAAGACTATATTATTTACATTGCAAACCTCTTAAATCACAACACATGTTCGGATTAGATTACTCATTTTAGTCAACAAATGCTAAACAATAGTAGCAATTCTCATGCCAGATAATGAGGTAAGGGAATTGATTTTGATAGGTATCAACCATGGTAAGATGTGTTGAATATGTGTATCCATATATGGGTGCATAGTGCATACTCATGGATAGAAATGACAATTTGAAATGTCTAAAGCTACGAATGCCTCAAGAATTTTTGTACGGTAACGATAAGTATTACAATAAATTAAGAAAACTGAAGTACAGCCGAATAACTACATGATAGCTTTTTATTTTTTTGCTACTATAGGTTTTAGAAAAATATAATTGACAATTCCGTTTCCCGCAAGTCATAGTGCTCTTCAACATTGGTTGAAATTGTTGCTAAGTAATTTTCAAGTACGATTGTGTCATTTGTATGTTGTTAGTAGATGATTTCTTTGGACTTGAACGTACTGCAGATACCCCTGGGGGTTGTTTTAGCTATTCCACCTTTTAACTATCCTGTCAATCTTGCTGTTTCAAAAATTGCTCCAGCCCTTATTGCTGGAAATGCGCTTGTGCTGAAGCCTCCAACCCAGGTATGGGACAACGTAGCACCCAATGTACTTCAATTTAGCTGATTCTGAAGTTCTAGCTGTTTTAGCAGTAACAATTTGATTGCTGCGCAGGGTGCCGTGGCTGCACTTCACATGGTACATTGCTTTCATTTAGCTGGGTTTCCTAAAGGTCTAATTAGCTGTGTCACAGGAAAAGGTTCTGAGATCGGTGACTTCCTTACTATGCATCCTGGCGTCAACTGTATTAGGTAATT
Source organism: Swietenia macrophylla (assembly GCA_032401905.1). Taxonomy (NCBI): domain Eukaryota; kingdom Viridiplantae; phylum Streptophyta; class Magnoliopsida; order Sapindales; family Meliaceae; genus Swietenia; species Swietenia macrophylla. The sequence goes on along the minus strand of CP135561.1, from coordinate 638,357 downwards.
CTTAATTATATATTGATAACTAGTTATTACTTACATGTCAATCACTCACCAATGATCATGCACGCATGCTCAGCTTCACAGGTGGAGATACTGGAATTACAATTTCAAAGAAGGCTGGCATGATTCCTCTTCAGATGGAACTTGGTGGTAAAGATGCATGTATAATACTTGAAGATGCTGATTTGGATTTGGCCGCGGCCAACATCCTTAGAGGAGGCTTTTCTTATAGGTGAATTGAAACCATCCATTGATGATAACAGCTCCTTTGTGTTAAAAAAAGATATCGCTGTCATTTTTTTTTTCCTGTTTAAAGATTTTCTGCTGAGGAGTATATCACAATTCTATTATTGTGAGTTCTTGTCTACACATGGCTGAAGTTGTATTACTAGTCATGGCTGACAATTTTGTGTTATCATCTCTGCCAGTGGTCAAAGATGCACAGCGGTGAAGGTTGTCTTGGTCATGGAATCTGTGGCCGATGCTCTTGTGGAGAAAGTTAAAGCTAAAGTTGCTAAACTGACTGTTGGCCCGCCTGAGGACGATTGTGATATAACCCCAGTTGTTACAGAATCATCGGCTAACTTTATTGAAGGATTAGTAATGGATGCCAAGCAGAAAGGAGCCACATTCTGCCAGGATTACAAGAGAGAAGGCAACCTCGTTTGGCCTCTGTTGTTAGACAATGTTCGACCTGACATGCGGATAGCTTGGGAGGAACCATTCGGTCCTGTTCTCCCTGTTATCAGGATAAACTCCGCGGAAGAAGGAATTCACCATTGCAATGCCAGCAATTTTGGTCTTCAGGTGCAACATTTATCCCTTGTCTCATAACTTTTGTGCAATTCTTTTTTCCTCGCGTTTCATATTTTTCACCTCCTATGGCTATGTGACTGCAGGGGTGTGTGTTTACAAGGGATATAAACAAGGCAATTTTAATCAGTGATGCCATGGAAACAGGAACGGTTCAGATCAATTCATCCCCGGCCAGAGGACCTGATCATTTCCCTTTCCAGGTCAAATATTTTCTAATTTTCCATGCTCGTTACGCGTGATGTTGTGCCTCAACTGTTGAATTAGACAGTCTTGAATTATTAACCACTGCAATTGTTGCAGGGTCTCAAGGACAGCGGAATCGGTTCCCAGGGTATCACAAACAGCATCAATATGATGACGAAAATCAAGAGCACCGTGATCAATTTACCCGCACCCTCCTACACCATGGGCTAACACGAGCATAGGTTTATCTCCCCACCCCCCCGTGTAATCAGGAAATAAGATTTTAGGCCATGCTTCATTCGGTCTGTAGAACCACTTTGCGAGAAGAACCTTGTAACTTACATACTTTTTGTATTTTCCTTGTGTCGAGTTCGAGTTAAATTCCCTCTAATAAATAAGGAAAGGTGACAGATTGTTACACATCAGTATTACACCCGTACATTTGAGGATTAGAACATGCTTATTAAAAGGGTAATTACAGTTTATATTAGAGTTGGTCAAAAGGTTAGATTCTATTGTTAAAAAATAAATAATTTGGACGTGATTTCATATTTAATTTATTGAAAAATAATCAAGTTCAGTACCGTCTTTAAGATTGGATTCCAATAAATTGGTGTTGGATGGTTTTGTAGATTTTTATTATTTAATTTAAATATAAATATTTAATAATAAATATAAATAGAGTAGGATGACTGGCTTCTATTTTTTGACCCGATCCGAGACCGCGACAAAACTAAATCATACCAGACCGAGTCAACCCGACCCCTCTACACTTTACTAAGAAATTATCCCTCAAAGTAAATCAAAATTACGCGAGTCCTCGCCGGTTGGAGAAAGGCTATCGGTCAATTATTGACTCAGCTTCCTGTGTAATATTATTGTGCACAATAAAATTTCAACTAATATATTTATGATTTTGTTATATGGTAATAATATTTGGCACTTCGCAATTTCCACCGATGTATTTATGATATTGTTGATTTGTCAATAACTTGATTAGGAAATTACATTAATGTCCTCATCATATCCCGAGCCACGTGTCAAATTTAAAATTAAAATAAATAATCTCCCAAATTTAATCAATCGCCGGTGGCCTAACCAAAACCAAAAATGGGGAAGGGGAACAACCAAACAAAACAACACCCCCCCCAAATTTCAAAAAATCGACCGGTCAAGAGTACGTCCACGTGGGCCCCCAGAATGGAAATCCAAAGGCGGATTTCAAATCCGATATTTAACTTCAACTCATAAACACGACCTGAATCCGAGCCAGGCGTCGCTGGGTTCTCCTTTTAAAGCGTACAAAAGATTTTCACATTAATAAACGCGACCTTCAATTCTAAGATTTAAGGAGAGATTTAATAAAATAATAATAATAAAAAAAAGAAATCGATTATTTTCTGTATTTATAAATATTTTAACGGGCTCAAAATATTTTGTCTGTCTAGCGAAATTAAAAAAAGAAAAAAAAATTATACACTCACTCTCGCTCTTTAACAAAACCCTAACTTTCTCTCTCATAATTCTCCGTTCATCTGCGCTTCAAGCTCGTTCTCAAATCTTCGATTATTGGTTCTCTGGTTGTGTTTTAGGTTTTCAATGGTGTGAAATCGAAGCTCTAGAGTTGGGAATCTAAGGATCTGTAGATATATCCATACAGAGAGAAATTCTATGGCTGCGTCTGATAAAGAGCTCGAGCAACAGCTCACGGAGGCCGGTAATAAGCTTATGGAACCTCCGTCTTCCGTCGACGAACTCCTTCCTCTCCTCGATGTAAGCTTCACTTCATTTATTTGTTTCTGTATTTTTAAATTTAAGGTCATGTATATTGTTGTTTTTATCGGTAGTTGAAATTTTTTTCTTGTTATATATATTTCTTGACATGGTTAATCTTGTATTTAGTGCTTGGAAGTTTACGGTTTGTTTTCTTGATCCGTTGCTTTTCTACTTGTAAAACATTCTGTTTGTTGTTAGTTTTACCATTTTGTCTCAGCTGAGTGAGCCTAACACACAGCTGTGAGTATTAAATGGTAGTCGTGTATAAGTATTTGTAATAATTCTGCCTTTACCTATTTATTTGCGTTTGTCCGTTTGATATATGTGAACTCGCTGACTTCACTGCAAATGGCTGAAAGCACGATTTTGAGGAAACGAGTGCCCTTTGTTCTGTTACGTGTTTTCTCGATTATGTTAGACAAGTTGGTTTTGAAGTTTTGTTGCAAAGCCACCTTTTGCGTGTGAACTTCAGGGAAGTTCTTGTATCTGTAAACGCGTGCACAAAATATGAATTCATGAATGGGTTTCTCCTTTCTATGTGAGAAAGTGATTTGGATTCTGCCTTAAATTTAACACCTTTATATATCAGTGTTTGGCTTGATTTCCAGGTTGAATGATGTAGTTGAGATTATCCTTTATGTTTGCTTAATTAATTAACAAACACAGATGACGTAAGATATCAGTATCTGGTGACAGGGTGGATTTTCTAATGGGCTGCTTCTAGTGTATAGAGAATCAAATTGCCATATAATACATCCGACTTCAACCACATTCATTAATTACATTGAAGTTGGGATTTTGTAGGGGAAGAGAGGATATTTAATGTATAATATCTAATCACGGCATTTTTCAGAGTGTTTTCTTGGAGGCAATATGGTTGAAGAGATTGGTATAATTTTTATTATAACTTTTCTATAAAGGATTCATTGCAATTATTATTAGGAACAGCTGTTGGCTTCCCTATTCTATCATTGTGCTTTTATTACTCTGGCGGCTTAAATGTCAATAGACGAACTCAGGTAAACACCAGGATTCCAAAAATGATGCGAGAGGAGGATGAGTTGTTTCTTTCCGTATTACTTCCTTTGTATTATGTGTGGTAACTTCCTTTTTTGTTCCATCTCATTTGTATGGAGAAAATATCAATTGTTAGGGAGGACAATTGTTCCTGTTAGTAATGCCATTATTGATTGCTTGTGAATGGTTCACTGCTTTTTTTATGTTAATGGTGAATTTGGCAATCATAAAACCCTGCCTTTCCTTTCCCACGCTGAATGTAGCAAGTTGAGAGTTGTCTATCAAGAGTGGAACAGTCACCTAGCAAAACGATGCAGAATGCGCTTTCTCCATCCCAGAAAGCACTGGTTGCAGATCAACTTTTTAGGCATTCAGATGTTGATGTGAAAGTTGCAGTTGCCTCTTGCATCAGCGAGATAACAAGAATAACTGCACCTGATGCTCCATATGATGATGACCGGATGAAGGTACATCCTTACACATTTAGATGCTGTCTGTGCTTGTAATATTCTTCAAGATATGTTGTTGGGCTTTATTACTCCTTAAGTGTTTTTTTTTTGGGGGACGGGGGGTGGTTCGCAGGAAGTCTTTCAGCTGATTGTATCATCATTTGAAAATTTGGCCAACAAATCAAGCCGTTCCTATGCTAAGAGAACATCAATTCTCGAAACCGTTGCAAAGGTCAGGTCATGTGTAGTCATGTTGGATCTTGAATGTGATGCACTGATTGTTGAGATGTTCCAGCATTTTCTGAAGGCAATAAGGTATGAACAAATGCCTTTTGTTGACAGTCTTCTTATCCTTGCTTGATTGATGCATTTCTTCCTTGCAAAGAGCTAACTCAGTTGTGTTATTTCACATTTTTTTTAATTATTGAAGTTGTGTTTACAATTTGTTAACAATGGGGTATACAAGTGCCCATAAATATGCATATATGAAATAGATAATCTGATGGTTCCTTTTGTTTCTTTTTTGAAGGGATGATCACCCAGAGAATGTCTTTTCGTCAATGGAGATAATTATGAATCTCGTCTTAGAAGAAAGCGAAGAGATACCTCTAGAGCTTCTATCCCCAATATTAGCTTGTGTTAGAAAGGACAATGAGGTCAGTTACTGTTCAGAGGACCATTTGCCTTCTAGTTCTCTCCTACATTTTCATGATTTCACAGAGTAATTTTATTAATTTTCAGGATATTTTGCCTATTGCACGAAGGTTAGGAGAGAAGGTACTTGAAAGCAGTGCTGCAAAGCTTAAACAATACTTGTTGCAAGCAGTAAAAGCCTTGGGTGTTTCTTTGGATAATTACAGTGAAGTTGTTGCTTCTATATGCCAGGAGGCATCTGTTGATGATGAGCATAATGCACCTACGGTAAACTTCTTATTGGTTGCAATGGTTCATTCTTTTAGCAACTTAACAATTGTTTTCGATGGATTCCACTGCTATCTATAGTCACCTTGGAGTGAAATCGTTAGCTGATGTTGGCTTGTATTTTTTAGTCTTTTTCTCTCATAAGGTTTTGAAGCTTGATTTTGGTTTCCATGTCTTTACTCCGTATTTTTTTTTGAAGGCTGATGAGAATGAGAGCAAGTCAACAAAGCAACCACTTGATGAGGGACCTCAGGTATTTGGTTGTTCTTGTCGGTAATTTGTTTGTTCTCTTGTGTCTGTTGATTAATCTCTCTATCTTAGGTACTTTTATGTAATTCTTTTCTTATTTCATTTTGGGCATTACATAATGGGAACTGGTAATTTATAATTATTTTCAGTTGGACAAAGGGCTCGCAACAGAAGCTGAGGCAGAAGCAGCTTCTGCTGAACAAATGGATCCTGCTGTTGAGAGATCTCCCAAATTAGTTGTGAACAATGGTACTGCTCAGACTGGGGAATACGACTCTTTGGCAGATTCCAGTTCGTTGAAGAAGCAAGAACCCATTAATATTGCTGATCACTCCAACAATGTTGATACATTGAGCAGTGTAGAACCTGGTAGTCCTGCCGCTGAGAAAGTAGCAAGTGCAGAAGATAAGCCAGAACAAGCTACCAAGAGAAGGGGAAAGAAACCAAATTCTTCGATGAAATTAGCTGAACCTTCTGAAAGTTCTCATATTGATGGTGAGAAGGAGAATGAGGGTTCATTGGATCATAAAAGTGACAGCAAGGTGGTACCCTGTTCTAATGAGGAACCAGCTGCTGAGGGGGCTGTCTCTTTGGAAAATGAGAAGGCAACTGTTATTCAGATTTCATCCTCAAAAGCAACAGAAGGTGAATCCAATGATGTTGTTCCTCCATCTCCAAGTGAGAGCTATCCCAATGAAAGTCGTGCCCAAAGGCCGAGCCGTTCAAAGAAAAAGGAGAGTTTCCTTAAACAGGCTACACCATCTGCTGATGATGTTTCCAGGAAGGGCTCTGAAATAACAAGCGATTCAGAAGCAAAACCACATAAGCGCTCAGGAAAAAAGGTTCTTACTGAGTCTGCTAATGAGGATAATGCTCCAACCGTAGATACATTGAAGAAAGAAAGTGGCGCCTCCAGTGATTCAGAGGCAAAACCGGCAAAGCAGTCATCTAAGAAGGTTGATTCCAGCAGTAACAATGGGGATGGCTCCTCCTTGAAACAAATCCATGATAAGAAAAGGCAGGAAAAAGCTATTACTGGAAAAGATGCCACAAGATCGTCAAGTAAAGATGATAAAGTATTGTCAAGTTGGCTTCTTGATTGCTTCTTTCAGGCTTGTTAATTTTATTGTTGTCAGTTATCTTCTAATTCATTCTATTAATTAGAATACTTGTTGTCATTGTTATTATTTATCTAGGATGCGGTTTCTTCACCAAAGTCAACTGCAAAACCAATTAAAGATGAACAGCATGGGAAAGAGACTCCTAAGACAAATTCCAAGAGAAAGCGCACTCCTGGGAAAGAGAAAGTATGTATTCTTGGATCTGGATTTTTTTCTTTCTGATTTTGTTTGCTGAATTATTCTTAGCTATAGGAAATTTCAGTTGCATGTTGTCATTTTTCTTGGTGGGGTTATATTCTTTAGAAAATGTGCATTTTGTGATGGTAACCTTTTGTTTTTACATTATGTTTTTTTAGAGTTGAAGTCCTTTTCTACTTTGAATGTCCATGGGTGCTGGTTGGTCACAAGCATTTGCAATTTTCTGTAGTTGCATTCTGTTTTGGTGCAGATTTTCTTGTGGGCATAACTTTTGATGGTCTGACGTATTGCACTTGATAATGCTTGTGGATGATCGCAAACTGATATGGTTATACTGACTCTGCTGCATTTTTTTTTTAATTATTTGGGTTTCACTATTTGAATCATCTTTACTGCAACACCATTTATGGCCATGTTGATCACGACAACCATTGCCTTGTTACAATTTAAGTTATATTTTCTTCTCTGCGTTTTCTGGTGTTGTTGCCTGAGCATGTTATATTTGTTGGTTTCCATTTACCTAAAAGAGTCGCATTGTAACAAAATCATGCTTCAGGATTTGAAGTATATACTTGTTCTTGTTTGCTTGAAGACTCCTGTCAGTTTTGTGCTTCCTTGATTGATTTCTTATTAAGTGATTGTTTTGAAGGCATTTGATGCTAGGGATCCTGGTGAGAATCTGGTTGGTTCAAAGGTTAAAGTTTGGTGGCCAAAGGATCGCTTGTAAGTATTGATATATTTTTTGATTAACTAACCAATGTTAAAACTTCATAGATAAGACATAACTACAGCTTTTGCTGTGAATTCTACTTGCTTACTGGTATAGGAGACATGTCCTCTCATTTGTTTCTTTACTCAGGACTGTCAAATATTGGGGCCTCTGACTTTGCCAAAATATGTCCTCAAGCCGTGTTATAGTTTCCTTCCATTACTTTTTTGTAAAATCAGTAGTCATATTATTTGGTGCTAATACAACCTTCATGTTGACTTTTTGCTAAACTTCAGTTTTTTTTTTATTGGTTTAATATTCTCTCGCAAAGCTTTGACCTTGACTAAGTAATTCCTTTATGCCGTGAAATTGAAGCGCTGAGTCAATATTTTCCTCTTCTTTATCTTGTTATTTTGCAGGTTTTATGATGGTGTTGTTGATTCATTTGACCCTGTTAAAAAGAAGCATAAGGTGAGACATCAATTGTAGGTGCCAGGCCTCTTTCTTTGCCTAATTTGTAGGCCTGTTATGTCGCTTTTTGAATGTGTCCTCTTTTTCTTCTCTCCTAGTGAGGGAATTTATTTTTATTTCCACTAATATGTAAGCTCTGGTTTCTTCCTGCAATTGTTGCATAAACAGGTACTGACTCTGTGTTGTCAATCCTACCTAGGTTTGTTATGATGATGGGGATGAAGAAATTTTAAATCTTAAAAGGGAGAGATGGGAGTTACTTGGAGGTGAATCTGACTTTGATAATGTAAGTGGTTGCTTGATCTGCACATTGCATAGCTTTTATCTGACATAGGGTAATGGATATATTCTGAAAATTGTTTACAGGAACAAGCAGCCGATCACCTAAGTCCTGATGCTTCCTCAGAAATGTAAGTACTATGCATAGTTTATATGATTGCGAATGAGAACTGCTGATTCTAAATTTGAATTTGAGATGTAATCATAGTTTCCTATTTTTTCAGTTTAAATTGAATTGATTTTAGTAATTAGTGATTTTTATTAGTGTTACGTAAATATCAATATGTTACTAATTTTTCCCTCCTGTTAAGAAGTTTTGCTAGTCCGTTGCGTATTTTCTTGAGCTCTGTAATGGAAAAGCTGTTTGGTTACTGCATGTTGTTACATCATGTAATTTTTAGTACTGTTTGTTCATTATTGTGAAACATTTTAATTTAAGATGGATTTTTTCGCTGGAGATGGCTTGCAAAGTTTTTACTGTCTACTTTATCAGTACATTTGATTGACCTTAATTCAATGTACTATTATCTGTTCTCATATAATTTATATTGTTTGAATGCATATTATTCAGACCCCTGAAGAAGAAAGTGAAAACAAGTTCTGAACAGTCTGCTAAGCAAAGGAAGTCGAATGCTTCACCCAAAAAGTGAGTGAATTTCTATTAGTAAACTCTTGCTTCGAATCTTACTTTTGAGTTCTAAAAGTTAAATATATGATTGTCAGGGGTGGAGGGGCTTCCTCAAGCAAATCTAGAGTTACAGACTCAAAATCTGTTCGTAAATCCAAGGATGAAATTAAAGTTGATGGCAAATCTAAGGATGGTTCTATGAGTAGTACTAAATCAGAAAATGACAATGTCAGCAAAACTAAAGATCATTCCTCAAAAAGCAGTGGTAAATCAGGTGATGCTGTTTCAAAATTGGCAAGTAAATCCAAGAATGATGCCGATGATACCACCAAGTCTGGAAAAGCCAAGGAGGGCGGCAGTGGGACACTGAAAGCTTCTTCCAAATTAAGGCAAGAAACACCAAAGACTAACAAGTCAAAGCAAGAAACGCCAAAGATATTGCCAAATGCAAAGGGTAAATCCCCCAAAACTCTGGGAAAATCTGATGCTAATGGGACTGGCAAATCCAAGGCTAGTTCAGTGGAGGTGAAAGAGGATGAGGATGTGAAGGACTCAACTGATTCAACTAAGGTGCCTGAAAGTAAGAAGGGGAAGTCATCTAGTCCATCCAAGACACCAGGAAGTGAGGCGAAATCGGGAAAAAAGCGACGAAGAGGATCTAAAAGTTGAAAGTTTGCCTTTGACAGCTTAGGCCGTTTGTTCGGCCCCAACACATCATCTTGGAACCTTGCGTCCGGTTGTTGCAGCTTTCATTCATGTCCAAGCGCTGCCCCCACAGTAAGCCACGCATTTGGTTTTTGTCCTAATCTCAAAGAGATAAATTCCCAGTTGTGGGTTGTCAAATTTACATTTAGTCTAATTTATAGTGGTTGTAGGGTAAGGTTATCTGTCTATTTTTGTTTCTAAATTGGAATTTATGACATCTAAGCCACAGTAGAATACATTGGTTAGCGTAGTTAAAAGAATCGCGCGTAATAGATAATGTAATAGATTCGGAAAATTTCAGCCAGGCATTTCTTCTGATTACTGTCATAATCTCCTAATTACTTTGTCTAATACATCCATTGATTTCTAGATTCTAATGCCTTTTTCTTGGTACAAAATATATTTTTTCGGCCAAGTGATGAAACGTGTATGAAAGCGCTGCCTTGCCCAGTGGAGCAATTGGCCAATAGGGTAGTATGGAGTATGTAGTACTAAGCATTTTGAAATGCATAGTTTTTCTATTTTTTCGAGCGAGGAAAGCGAAGTGATTTGTGACGGTTGAGCCATTATTATTTTTTTTTAAAATATATTTATTACGGTGTGAAAGTGATTTGTTATGAACGAAATTATTATTATTTTTTAAAAAATATATTTATTAAATTGTGTAGAATTTATTTTTATAAAGTTTAAGAATATTTTTTTTATTTAATGTAATATTTTGTTATTTTTTTTATTTAATTATGTAATATTTTTGTTACGATAAAATAATTTATATGTGTGTTTTATTTTATTTTAAAATTTATGAATTTTTCATGATTGCTTGAATATTTAACTAAAATATAATTAGAATAGGATTGATTCTGATACTATTTATTATAGGTTGAATTATTATCGTCTTTTCAAAAATTATTATATCTGTTAAGATGTATAAAGTTTATCCATTGTTAAGTTTAAGAATATTTATTTTTTATTCAACAAACAAATTCTGTCACAGATTATTTATCACGAGAGCAGCAGGGTAATCGAAGGATTTATTGTTAGCATTTTGATTGAACTTTTCAGGGAATTTGAACGAATGCTTGGAACTGCTGCTTTCACCGCATGGCTTAGTGTTAGAATGAAGTTGTTCTGAAAGAAGTGGGCTTCGTCACTCTCTTTGAGGCATAAGAATAAACAAAAGTTGATCATGCAGTGGGCATTTCTGGTGAATGGGGAACTAAGAATTTGGAAGTTTGAAAGACAAGCATTTATCGTAGTGGATTTGTCAAGGTTTGTTATGCCCTGGGCTTAAACCTCTCGAAAGTTCGGCCGAAACCCAATTACACGCTCATGAGTAATTTGCTGCCACTTGGGCCTCTTACTAAGAATATGAGGATACATTAATGGAAACTCAATTACTTTTCTTTTTATGATACTTTCGTGTGCCTGCAAAATGGTTGGGCCTTTACTCCTTTTAAGGTCCATAACTATTCTGGATGCTACCCCGTTTCTCCTCGATAAATGAATTATGTTGGCAGGTAGTTGGCTGTATATCATGTTTCTGCTAATACAAACTGAACGCTAAAACACACTTTCTTTACAAGACGAGACCAGAAAAAAAAAAAAAAGAAAGAATTGTTTTGCAAAATGGAAAATAAAGAAAAACTGGAAGTGCACAAAATTCTCCGATCAATGTCAATGAAACAGTAGTGACTGTTATCAAGCAACCGCCATTAATCCAAAGGGCTAATGTCATCCATCAGAAACAGCAACAGGACAGGATGACATGATGGAGCCCATAATTCTCCGAGGGAGCAGAATTCAACCACACAGAAGCTGACAAACCCTAATAGTCAATATACCCCGATTGCTATCGTTATTTTTTATTACCAAGTTTTGTCTTCTAATTCTTCTGCATATTCTTCTCTGCATGGTTATTAAATTAAAAGTAACAATGGATTTCCAATGGTTGCCGAGTTGTCAACCTAAAAGGTAAAAACCATCTCATCTTCTCGTCAAAATTGAATATAAATGTAGTTCAAGAAATTTGTATGGAGGGACCCCAGAGGGCACTAAAATTATGCTGCTGCATCAGCACATAATAATTAAAATTGTGCACTATCGTTAAATAGTAAGAATCACTTTGGAAAAGTCGTTAAGAAAAAGCACTTTTGCTTTTGCTACAGTCATATGCAGTGCGATGCGATGCATGCATCAAGTTTTCAACTGGAATGTAGTGTAAATGTAATCACGAAATAATTGGCTATCCCCCACTTTGGTAGTGGGTTTGTTTGTAGTTGAAACTCAAAACCCATCTAGCTTTTGCCTTTTCCTTTTCTATTGGTCAAATTTTAATGCGTCTGGATCTTTAAAGAGAATCTAAGGCTTGAGAGCCAGTTTTGAAGAACGAGTGCATATGCACATGTAAATGTAACCCTCCCTAGCAAATCCAATTGCATTCCAGTTTTCACAAACAAACCCAGCATTTCAAAAGGGTATTATTTTGATTCCTATTTCAGACTATTATGAGAAAGTACTGTTATTAACATACAGGAATGAAAGGTTGATATATGTTAATTATCGGGAATAATTAATGTTTACAAATACTCAATTCTAAGACGTTCTACTAGAGAATAACTGTAAGTAAAGAGTCTCAATTTTGATGGGAGGTATGGATGAGAAATTATAATATGAAAATGTCAAGAGAATCAGATCTGGTTTGACTTAAATGTGTAGCGTTGGGGAGAGGTAATCGCAATTACCTATGCAAGCCAATAAACAAATTAATATCAATTATTAATAAAGTCAGATCTGGAAGTGCGAATTGGCATGGTATCTACCACACCTAACACCGAATATAATTAAAAATGAAAGCCAGACCTTCAAAGCTTCAGTGCCCAGCTAGAATCATGTATTGGCATCTCTTTCCAAATAAAAGTAAACATGAAAGCTACCTGCTAGCTTTGACTCACTGGGTGCGTGTGTGTGTGTGTGTGTTGCAAATCGCGAGAGCAGAAGGGCTAATGTATATAGAGGTTAGAGCGCATGGACTCCATGAAATCTGTAATCACAGGATAATGGAATGTTATGTTGCAGCATTAGTGACTATAATATGTCACTGTAAAGATATGGGTGAAAGAATATTCCATTAAAGAGTACCAACTTAATTGCTATTTGCTTCGCCATTTTTACTCTGCTATTCCACAAAAAGCTGTAATGGTTTAGGTATGACAACACCACTCTGTGACTAAGAGATTATTGTATTTTTCAGTGGGATTTATTTATTATTTTATCAATAGTCAATGTTTAATAACTTTGTTCCCTAACTTCAAATTATAGGTTCCAATTGTAAACAAACTTGAAAATTAGGTTATTTAAAATTGAGGTGTTATAAGTTCTACTGATAGGACACGAGTGTGTAGATATTAACCTAATTAAACTAATTATTTGTAAATAAAAATAAATACTAAACACTATTCAATACATAATTGTTTCGGAACATCTCTCTCACCCACTCTTAAAAACTACTCACACATCTTCTTCTTCTTCTTCTTTGTCATTTTCAATCTTTTTTCTTCCCTTTATTTAATTAGTATTTATTTATTTTTTTTTGTCTTGTCTTGAATCTCTACCTAAATCTACATTTACGATGATAGATCTAGATATCTGATGGTTATGATAATTAATAATTTTTAATTATTTTAAGACATGGTTATTTTTTAATTATTATTATTTTTCTATTATTGTAATATTGTTTATGGAATGAAAGAAATGAAATGTTTATTTGATTTAAAAGAACAAAAAATGGTAAAAGTAAATGTTGAACATTGTTTCATTTGTAAAATTAATTTGAAATAGAACGATTCTGAAATCATTTATATCATTTGTGTTTGAAGTATATGATACAAATATACCGATGGTTTTGGAAATTACTACAATATATATTGGGTTTTGTCTTGATTGGTCAGATGGTTGTGTTATTTCTTCTTGGTAGACTTCAACTTAGAATTGAAGATAGAACAAATCAAGATCTCTTCTCTTTCATTTGGGATTCCAAATTGATAACGTCTTGTTTATTCTGTGAAAGGATCGATGTCCCAATTTGGAATATGCATATCCCTCAAGCATGTTTACACAGCACTGACAGGTTTTTGAGGCTCAAGAAAATTTCCATGCTTATAGATCATCGATCAGAAAGGGAAAATGTCCATTCATCTTAAACATAAATAATTTTAAAATTGAAAATGGGAAAATGACGTGAGGCACGCAGCAGCAAGCAGCTTTAGTGCATATATAAACTGACACACTTCACGTGGGGTTAGAATCCTCCAACCTGCCATCGCCATTTCCATTGGCAATATATGCATGGTATTATTATACGAAACAAAACAATATAGAAAATACAAATTGAAAGGTCTTTCCCCGTAACATCGAATGCAAGGTCAGGAGTGGAGGAACAAAATTACAAAAATTCCTGTCTAGTGTACAGCACACACAACAACTACAACAACAACAGATTATGGCATTATTAACATGCAGTGTCTACCTCAAGCTGCCAAAAGCCACGAACATATTAATATGAATTATCCGACAAATAACTTGTGAGCATGCAAGTAATGAGTTTCGTGGCTGGGGTGGGTACTCGTGTTGGAAAAATGAGTGGTCCATGAAGATGAAAGAGGAATGGGATCAGGAATGAAACCACCACCACCCTTGGCTCAAATCTAAAGCTGCAAACGAAAGGTTTATAAATGAAGAAAAGAAAAGTTAGAAGAAGTGTGAAGTGGGACATTTATTAAATTATAATGTCTTTTAATGAGGGCGTGGAGTGGAGTTGTCTCTCCTTCCCAAAAGAATATCCAACCTCCCCTCTCCCTTTCCACTCTGTAACTGTTATCCCCTTACTTACTCTACTCATTGCCTTGTACTACATTCTTACACACTTGCACAACTCTCTCTCTCTCTCTCTCTCTGTAAATAGCAGTTTGGGATTATTATTTTGCAGCTTATTAATAATTAATGAACAAAACTGAACCCTTGCACATGTAAAGTGTATACATACGAGAGTAGTGTAAATTGATGATTCTACTAATTCACCACCCGTTGTACTTAACATTTAGTGAGTGATTTCATGAGTAACAATTACTTTAAAATTATAACTGATGATCCTACTAATTGATGCTTTTACTAATTCTCCCTGTTGAACTTAACCTATGGTTAGTGATTCCATGAGTAACTATTATTTTCAAATTATAATACTTTAATTTCAAATATATTTATGATTTTCTTAGTATTTATATTAAAATTTAACATCATATTATTAACATATTTATTAAAATATCAATTAACTTAATCAAGTTGATTGTATGTTTACATTTATTGTATTTTTATTTAATTTTAAAAACAAAACAACTTTACTTAGTCCATAATTAATATTTATTATTTTACTTGATAATGAACCTTTATATTTCATAACAGTTATATTATAAATTACGGCATACGTTGGTCCATTGGTATTATATTAAGACGATAGTTAATCAACATATTAAATATAAATTCGCCCCAAGATTATTAGAGTATATTTAAAAATAAAAAAAAATGATCTTTTTTTAAATGATACACCAAAAAAATATGTTTTTTTTTTTTACATAAATTTTATAAATTCACAATCTCACTTTGGAAGAGCATTCATGATAATGTGGACTCCTCATGATTTCCATCACAATGTTGTCAACTAGCTTTTATGATTCTCTTAATTAACAATATGAATGGTATGTGCAAATTAGACCCCATTTTTAAATCATCCTCCTAGTTTTCCTCCTCTCAAAATGTAATCAATAATTAATGGATCCAAAACTCAATGAGGGATAAAAATACATTATCCACAAGACACATCGATCATAAAATATGTTATCCACGAGAAGCAACAATATCAATGATTGTTTGTGGCTAGCTATTTCTTTTCTTTCTTTTTTTTTTTT
>CP135561.1:537342-622497 GCA_032401905.1 Swietenia macrophylla | reverse complement strand
ACTTTGGTACGTGTCGCCGACACCTGTACGTTCTGCATGAGAGAGAGAGAAAATACGAAGACTGAACATGGCAATAATATTGAATTGAATGAGAAAGGAAAGAGAGAGATAGATAGAAGGGGTGAGGACATTTGTTTCTTTTATTTTTCTGGGTATTGCTTGTTTTTGTTGGCGGAAAAAACCCTAGAATCAAAATCGTCCTTTAAAGTCATACTGAAAAGAGTTAGATTTTATGTTTTTATGGTGGCTTTCGGTTTGTTTCCTTTAATGGGCGTCACTCTGTGTGTTTTCAGATCTGACTCAATCTTAACTATAAATTCCCTTTTCTTTTTTCTATGTGAGCGGCCCCCCTTTTTTTTGGGTAAATTTATTCTTGCTGTGTTTTTTTTTTTCCTTCCCACATATGGAAAGCATTATCTCATTTTTATTACTTATATTTTCTTCTTCTCTCATTCTTGGAACATAGAAATTGACAGAAGAGAGTGAGCACACAGAGGCACTTGTATAACTCTATACTTTTGCTTTTGCGTGCTCACTTCTCCTTCTGTCAGCTTCCAGTGCCGGAATCTGGTCTTTCTCCGACCAGTTATCCGCCTGTTTTTTTGTTCCAAAGTCATCTCTCGTCTCTACCTTTTCCTCTGTCTGAAGAAGGAGGACAACACAGACAACATACAGTAAGGTAATGGGTGAACGGAACGCTGATGACAAATCTAGTATGTGTGCACTATTTCCTTTCTGTCTTTACTCGTTTGAATTTGATTGATTTGTCCATTTAATTATATTTAATGTTTTTAATATGTTGAAAGCGTAACTTTTGATGGTATTTTGCTGTGAAGGTAAGCCTGATTTAGTGATTACTGTGCGGATTTAGCGGCAAATTAACTGTGTTTGGCATGGGACCATTCACGTTATCTAGGATGGTCCTCACTTAACCTCTTTTCTCTCTTCTCAGGTAGCAGCTTCCTCCTGCTAGCTATTATCGTCTTATGCCGTTTCCTTTTATCTTTTTCTTGCGCATGCGATGATGCCAACTTGGGAATTGGATCTTATTGCGGTTTGTTTCACCTGAATATAACAAGAATCTGTTTGCTTCCACCTCAGTACAGATGGATGTTTGTTTAATGGGTCTAAAACCCTAAAACTAACAAACTCTTACAAGAATCTGGATTTTTGTTTTTGATTCTACCTGAATTCGATAATTTACACATGAACTAGCGGTTGGTTTTGTTAGGAAACCTCTGATTTCAGTAGATTTTTGTTCCTTTAACATAGGTTCTTCTCTTTGTATGAAGCGATTTGATATGATGTATGATAGTTATTGTTTCTAAGACATTGAGAGATTGTGCATCTATTCCTTTTCTTTGTTCTTATGTTTTGTTTCAGAAGCATGGAATCTTCTTAAGGAATCATTAACTTCAGAAAATTATATCACATTAGGTTTGGTTCCTTTTAAATATCTAGTTTTTTTTTTTTGGGACTGCTGTCTATTTTATGGAATTCCTTTAATTCGTATGTCTTCTACTGTAGTTTTTGGTTATTGATAGCTAATAATTCTGTTGCTATAACTATTTCCAAGAACTCTTCACTTGCTATGACCACTAATCAATTTACAAATTTTTTGGATTCTCTCAACTCCAAAACAATTGGTCGTATATGGGATTGTATGCAATGTAAAGAGTAAAGAATCAATTATGAGACAGTAAGAATGGCCGCTTGAACATAAGTAATATGTCTTTTAACAAGTTTCAACTTCAGCATCACAGTTTATGTGTTAAGAATGGTAGAATGTGTTCATAACTGATATAACAAATATTTATTTATGTGGGAAATTACTTTCATTGTTCTGCTATGGCTCTATTTCTGATGTTTATTAGTGGAAATGACCTATGGAACACCCAATATATTTAACCTTTTTGGCATGGTTCCTATTCTCAAATTGTTTGAATATGGATGATTTATATGTTTAGTTTGTTGAACTTGACATTTATGGTATACACTAGTTCGATCATCAAATGGCACTTTTACTGATGAATTCACGTATAACAAGATTTTATTCTATTATTTTATGATTATACACTTCATTTTAATAAAGTACAGTTAATTTTAAAGTTAATCATGCATATCTATTCGTTAAAGTTGTAGTCTCTTGAACTATGAATCTTCATAAGTTGTGCTATTAGCATATAAGAGGTTCATCAAATTCTATCAACTGTAAAGAAAATTGACTTACCATATTTTTAATTTGGGTTTTCACTTGCTGTATACTTTTGTTAATTGTCTTGCTTGATGCATTCAGGACTTACAGAAGTTTGATGTAGACACAACACCTTCTCAAGGAGGTACATTACTCTCACATTGCTTTATATGATTGAATTGGTTAGTGTTTGGTGTTAGGAATTCAAGCAATTTTATTTACAATTATTTGATGTGTAATTTATTTAATATGTTGTTATTTTTTTTGTTTATCCTTTCTTAAAATTTTTGCCTTGTTACACTTATGTTGGAATTCATTTAGTCCTCAATTAACTACCAAATTAACAGAATATTCTGTTGTGTTCAAAATGATTTGGTGCTAGGTTTCAATATGCACCGTTAAGAACTGTGGTCATTGAATATAAGTTTGAAATAGAGATTAATGCTTGTTTAATGTAAAATACTAGATTGCCAAGGAAAAAGAGAGAAAAGCAAAGAATGATTGTTGATAGGATACAGGCTTGAACTATTACATGTAATTTATTTTAGGGTATGCATACTCCAGCATTGTCTTTTTTGGGGAAAATATGCGTGGAGAAGGTGACGAGGAATTTTGCCTAATCTTACTACACCGTCTGATATAAAACAAATCTTTCCTTTATGTGTATAAAGCAAGCCTTTTGTATTTTTGTTTTCCATTTAGCATTATTCATATGTGAATCTAATGATTATAATATGTAAGTTAGAATTAGAAGTTTATATGATATTTTGTTTGGCAATCCGTGATGAAGAGAAGAAAAAATATTGTGACAATGGTCATCAGGCTGGAATGGTTGTACTGAAATCGAAAGTTTTCACTTTTCTTAGCATGATTAAGCTTCTCATTTTAGTAGCCGTCCAAAAGTAATAACTTAACTTTCAATCAACCTAAGATGGAGACTAATACATTTTTTTCCTATTGGTACCAATTCTGGAGCACTGCATAAAGCTAACGGACTTCAAACTTTTACAGGTATGTCTCCATGTATTATTGTACTTCTAAAATTAGAAATCAAGAGGTTGATAATGAAGGCAAGCAGTCTATGATTAGGGTAGAAATTTTCTACACTAATTTTTGTAGCTGTTGTTTATGATCTAATGCATCAATGGCAGCAATCAAATTTATAGCACCTATTCTTTTCTATATGTGAGAGACAATCTGTAACTTTTCCTTGCAGTGTGGCCATGCAGATTTTTCTTGGAACTATTACTAATAATTTGTTATTTGGTTTATGGTAATAGTGTTGATTACCATTAGGTAAAAGATTGCATTGTTTTTGGGTGTTTAATCTCCTTGTTCAATCCAGAATTTCAAAGGCTTTGGTGTCTAAAGCTTTCATTTTGAATTTGGGATCTATGCCTGTGAAACGAACATTTTTTCTGGTTATTAGTTGTATGCTTTTTGATTCATGATTGTAATTTGGAAGTTTGAGATGAACTGTCGGATAGAACAATATAGTTAATTGCAATATACTATGGATATCTTATTTTCAATTATGTTGTGCATCTAACCCTGAAACACTTGCTAAAAATTTTTAAATAATTAAATTTTATCATAAGCAGAAGCTACCTCTTATCTTTATCAAGTTACCAAATTTTTATTCTTTTTAAGTGTTGCTTGATGGGAGCATGCGATCATTTCAAAAATTTCCTATCTGCTAAGGCATATGTGATTACTATGGTTGGAGTGTAGGGCATCGAAATGTTGAATGGTAACTTCATAAAATTGTTTCATTTTTAGAGCTCAGAGATTTGCAATATCATTTTCTTCCAACGTTACAGCTTGTTTTTCATTCATTTATCTGAATACAAGATGATGTAGCAATGAATTAAAAGAATTACTCTTTTCCGGGACAAGTAGTGCATGCTTTGAATTTCCTTGTCCAAAATTTTAAAAGTGTAATTTAATGTCTTGGCTGACTTTCCAGTTCATCCCTATGTGTGTGTTATAGTTTCTAAGTCAAGCTTCAATGCAGTATGCAAGGACCTTACAAATACGAGGCATGAACCTCGTTGCTCCAAATTTTACTGCCCTTATTTGTGATTTAATACATCACTGGCAGCAATAATTTCTATTTTCATGTGAGAGACAATCTGGAACTTTTCCTTGTGGCGTGTCCTTGCAGATTTTCCTTTTAACTCTTAGTTTTGATCTGTCATTAGGTTTATGGTATGAGTGTAGATACCCCATGACTGCAAGTTGCATTTTTAGAGATTTTATCTAACTTGTGATGGGTCTCTTCCTGTTAAATCTGAAAAGAAATAAATTTTACTTTGATGTTTGACAATTAAAGGTACAAAATTCCAAAGAGTTTAGTGCCTAAAGCTTTTATTTTGAGATGGAGATCCATATATGTTAAATGAAAATTTGTCTTTTTATTAGTTTGTATGCTCTTAAATTCCTAATTGCAATTTAATGTTTGAGGTGAATCGCAGAATAAACAGTATATTTAATTACAATGATATTATGGATGCCTTATTCACAATCGTGTTTTACATCTAACCTTCAAACACTAGATAAAATTTTTAAAATCTCAACTTTTATCAAAGGCAGCGTCTACTTCAAATCTTTATCAAGGCGCAAAATTTTCATCTTCTTAAGTGGCTGCTTAATTGTGCATGCTATCTGCTAAAATTTCCTATCTGGTAAGGCAGATGTGGGTACTACTGTTGGTGTACCGTAGGCCATCAAGATGTTGATTGATTCTACATGTGTTCAAACATTAAAACAAATGTTTTGTTTTGAAAGCTGTGAGTTTTCCTGTAGCATTTTTCTTCAACATTACAGCTTACTTTCGTTTACTCATCAGAATGCAAGATGATGATGCAATGAACTAAAACAACGACTTTTTTCCAGGTCAAATAGTGCATGCATTGAATTTCCTTATCATGAACTTTAAAGTATAGATTAGTGTAAAATAAGGCACAATTTGCAGACTTTCCATATCATCCGTATGTCCGCTGTTATGGTTTCTAAGCCAAGCTTCAATGCAGCATTCCAGGGCCTTACAAATATGAGAGGCTTGAACCTCTTGTAACTAAACAATATTGTCCGTAAGTGAAACTAGTTTTAAGGGCATTAAGGAAAAAGTATGGGTTATAATGGTATTTGTCATTATCAGATATTCTTTTTGCTTTGCTAGTAGTTTTTGATGTTCTTACTTCTGTCTCTCTCAGCAGGTCGGAGGATAATGCGGGGGATTTTTGAGATTAAGACCCCTGTACACAAGTGGAATACGTGGCTGAGGTTAAGTTAGACATTGGAATTTAAGTAGATTTTTATGGGTAATTTCTTTGGAACAATATTAAAAACCAATGGTCTGAATAATGTTTTCTGGATTTTGCAGTTATGGATAATGTAGTTTCTTGGCTATGAATGATGTATAAGGAACTGGCTGGGTAAAGACAGAACATAGAGTGAGAGAAGGGGTCAAATTATACAAGGTTTAGAGGAGCGCTGTTTTGTGTCTTTGGGAAACCAGGCAGTAAAAGAATCAAGGAAATTGTTCATGTTAAATGCAGAAAATTTTACGCCACAGGTGGGTACTTGAACTTATATACAGTCTTGCGGTACTGCTCAGATGAATAGTTATTGTGTATGACTGCAACAATTGCAGCATGATTCTTCAATGCCTCTCATTTATATCTTTGGGTCTTGTAGATTATATATTCGGTGATGAACAAGGTTATTGACAAAAGTTGAGCAGAAAGTCTTCTCAGATCTCACCCGGTAGCTTCATACTAGATTACTCTCACCACATTAATTTTTATGGTGCCGGGGATAGGGTTTCATTAAGTTAAGTTGGAAAGAATAATAAGTTTTGTTCTTGTTGTTATTGTTATCACTGTAGTGGAGAAGTTCAATTTCTGAGTTTTAATTTGCATATTTCCCTACCCGTTTGAAGAAATTCATCAATGTTCTTGATGGTTGCCTATGATAAGGTAGTAAATAGTGCTAGATTATGCAGATGTACTAAATATTTGTGGAAACAGAAAGAATATTTCAGCAAAGAGGCCATAATTTTTTTTTCTTTTTAGCCTTGTCTAACCTCCAGAATAGAAACAGAAACATCTAGCCACCTATTGTTTTTCCAGCTTAGTTTGCTGTCCAACATAGAGGATTTGAGTAGAATATTAATGGTAACTGTCCTGTAAGCAGCCTTGACAGTAGAATTTTAGACATTCTTTTGAGTTCTTCTCACTGTGTAGTATTATTATTATTTGCTTTTTATTTTTTAAATAGTATATGAATAAAACCCAAACTCTACTCCAACTCTAATATTACCTCGAAAGATTTTACCAATTCTACCAACTAGCATCCATGAACCAGGTATTTTAGGTTTATGTGGTGCTTAATCTGCCACAAAGGCTTGCTTCTTTACAGAAAGCTTGCTGTAAATAACTGCAAGTAAAGTGTAGAACTTCAAGAGCATTCTTTTTCCAGAGCTGCCACTCTATTTTCTTTATAAAGCTCTTGTTCTAAAACCACCCCATTAAATAATTCATGAATTATGAGTTATTATATTTCTAAGAAAACTCATAGTTAATTCGACTACTAGCCTTGAATTAGGTTCCTTCCTCCTAAACCACATTGTGATGACAAAGTTGTTTTTTTTTTTTTTAATTTTTTAGAATTAATGAAATGATATGAAAGAAAAATAGATTACACGAAACATGTGGCAACAATAATATATTACATGTCAATATGAATGAAATAATTTATACATGAGTTTATAGAGAAAAACTATTCCGTTACCCTGTAAGATTGTTCTACTTAAGACTTTCTCGAGTTTATATTTTTAACATTATTTTTCAAAGAATGGGTTGATTGATTTCAATAGATATCTGGTGAATTTTGAGTTTTAACTTTGACAAGATATGTTCTCTAACTTTTGAAAATTATATCTTGAAAACAAAACAAGATGAACAAGATGTGTGGTTCCGCCAAGATCCTTGTGATGCTAATAATCTACGAAAGTTACACAATAATCCGAGAGCAAATGAAGTTGGAAAGTAGATTAACAAGTTAACTGAGCTTCAAGTTTTTACTGCTTTGTAATTGAATTTCTTTTGTTGTATTATGATCATTGTCCTGGTAGACTTTATTGATGGGGAGTGTCAAGAGTTTGAATTCAAAGATATCGTACCGTGTCTGCGGTTTAGTTAGACTATAATTTGCTTTAAAAATGCGGGCTCTCCCTTTCCTATTCCATCTGTAATTGTCAGCAAAGGCTCTGAATTCCAAACTAATTCCAATTCCCATCAGGATGCGTTGCCTAGCTACTCTTATTTTGTTTAAATAAAAGCTTTCAGGTAGTTACTATTACCTATCATGGAATTAATATTCTAGATTTTTAATTTGAACTTGAAACATTGTAGAATGTAACATATTGGAAAACACATCGACATATACGGAGAAAATTGAATTAACTCTCTAACCTGGGATATGTGATGGACTCTGATGCATTGCGGCTGCAGGTGCTTCCACGCCATAGCTCTTTCTTGCCGGTACCTATCTCTGCTGGCGTTTCTGAAGACGTGGTTGCTCAAATGATTAGGGACAAGGGATTGTTGCAGTGATATTGGATGCAAGTTGTGTATAAATGGAAGGACATGGTGAGATCCTTCTTCCTTATCCACTTAACTAATTATAGAACTACTGTTGATGAGTAATAATTGATTAGTAATTCTCTGTTTGGATTTGTTTTACAAAAAAGTGGGTGATGATCAGATATTTGATTTTGTTTTTTAGTCTAATTGGTCTTTAAAACATTGACGTGACAGTGTACCAAATGAGCAGGAAATGTAAAACGTCGCACTCTAAATTTCAGTACCACGTCATGTCACCGTCTGTCCACAGAACATTGTAATCGTGGGCTAATCTTTTTGGATCTTTTTCAAAGATAAAAGTTATCTATAGCCGGAGATGTCCCCCTTCACCCAATCCTGTCCTCCATTACCAGCTATAACCATTGTTGGCTGTATGGGCAAAATTCAATTTCCGGGTACAGCATATTTGGAGCCATTAGCTATTTGACGAAAATGGATAGAGGGTTTCTAATTTTGTACACTAAGCACTCGGCATTTTGGCCCTGTATGGCTGAAAGGTCATGCTAATGGCGATTGGAGTGCCACATCATCCTTTTTTAACCCCAATATATATATATATATATATATATATATATATATATATATATTACACACACCGTATGCTGTTTATTTATTCCATGATTTTTCATCGTGAAAACATGCAGAATTGAACATGTTTGATTGCGATTCAGAGCAAAATGTACATATACATTTGCAAGAAATACAAAATGGAATACTGGGCATATCCCTGATTTCTTCTTGGTCGCCAAAATTTTACATGTTATGAATAACAAGAACATGCCCAGCAGAAAAAGGGCAAGAGATTGTCATTTTACTGAAACTACATCAATTTAGAGCACTGGATTTTACATACTTTAAATGTCATTGAATAGGGGGTGAAGGAGACCATGCATCTTCAATGCAAAGGGGCGGTCTATAAACTTTTTGATAGAACCACGGCACCAAATAGTAAATTCCTTCGAGAGAACTGTTTGTAGAAAAAGATACAAAATGTTACACAATGCACGATCTTTTTAAGCATCGGAAGAAAGTAAAGGAGAAATGAAGGGAGAGACACTCTAGCAGTACCCGTGAAGAATAGACTGGTAATGATTTGGTTGGAAGAGTTTTCAACGACCCGGGTCTGTTCGGATTTCCACTCCTGCAGGGTCAAGACCAATATAACCAGGTGAAGTTCTACAGCCAAGAGTAATTCTAACGTCAAATGTATTTTGCGAGCTACAAACTTACTTTTCGTCAGTTCTTGGCACCTTCGTGACAGTAGAGACGGTCCATAATTTTAGGGTGCAATCAGCAGATCCAGATGCCAGAAGTGACCCTTCACCACTGGCACAACATATTGTTAAAAATAACAATGAAATACAGCTGATTCATTATTGAAATTGTAGAGACATTCAATGGGTTATCTGAGGCAAGAAAACCTGTAAGCAAGTGTTCACACACACAAAGTGTGACCAATCAAAGGCATGACGCAGGGGCCACTTGAAAGGTCCCACATCATGATTGTGCCATCTTCATCGCCACATGCCATATACTGACCATCAGGTTGCATTGCCAGCGACAAAATCTTATTCCTATGAGCAATTCGACAAAACAATCGAATTGTTTTGTTGCTAGAACCAGTGGCGATGCAGTTGCAATTAGCATGCCATTGCACACACTGAAATAAGAATATTGATTTTCCTGATTAATGTAAAAAGCTTTTTTCTTTATTTTTTCTGTTCTGGGGATAGGAAATGAATGAAAAGCATTAACGAGTTACAGAATTATGAACAATATGCAGAATCAATCAAAATGATAGCAGTACGGTTTGGTAGAGATGACCATCAGACTACAAATTGAGCAACAGACTTTTGCGGTGAGTGGTAAAAGAACATAATCTACTCACATCAACATCATACATGTGCCCTGCCATTATTCTTAAAGGCTGTATTCTATCCATGGACCAAATCCTTGCTCTCCTATCGTGGGAAGAACTTGCAAAATAATGCCCAACCAGGCTGAACTGCACCAAGTGTTAACAACAAAGAACATTTGTTAATGTTATTTGTGAGAAGGAAAAAAGAGTACAAGTTTGAGAATTGTAGGCTTAAGTTGATATATAAGCACCAAGCTACACACAATGTATAGGATGGCCAAACATCACATGCAAATTTTAGACCAAGTAATCCAGACACATTATATCATGCAATGTCTAATGCATTATATACTTGTGTCACAAGACATGACATATTTTAAAATAAATGCTGAAGATCAAAACATATACCTGAACATCCCATACAGGATAATTATGACCCTTGTAGCAAACAAGATTTGCATTCAGTTTGGTGCTCCACAATTGAACTGCAGCACGGCAATTTTATTTTACTCAAAACAAGAGAGACAGAGCACAGAGAGAGAACAAGAGGGAAAGAGAGAAAAATTAGCAGTCTAACTACAGCCAAAAAGAACATACTTGTTGTGCCTGCTGAGGAGGAAAGAATAAATCCCCAAGAGGACTAAAAGCGGCAGAATATATTGGCCCTGAATGACCTTAAAATAATGCATAAGATTTTCTCCCACTATTTGCTACCAAAATATCTTCTCTTAGAGCCATATCTTTTTCACCCTGCAAAGCAGCTGAAACCAATACAGTTTAACAACAAAACTTCTCTTTACCAGTATACCCGAGAATGAAACAAACTTAAAATGGGGATATCTAAAGAAATGCCTGGGTCTCTGGTATAAACCAATACACTTCACCATCTATTTATAGCTGATGTCATAAATATCCACTATTGTAAGAAAAGAGCAAAGAAATTGAACACCACGAGGAAGCTTAATTGCGCTTGTATGTAAACTTACAATTACCAGCTTGTTGCCCAAGCTTTGCCATATCCCAAACCTGTGGAGGCAAGGTTCAAAATAGCAACTAACAAAGCAACAAGATATATATTGCCGTAAAGAGCAAGATATTACCTTCAGTGATGAGTCTGAGAATCCACCGGCAAGCAAAGATCCATCATGGGATATTGATGCACAATTTAAACTGGGAAAATTTTTTTGAACGAAATTAGTGAGTGGGCACAGCCTAGTCCATGAAATGGTCAATCAAAGTTGACAAATAGACCACCAAAGTTACAGACATTACCCATTGTGAGCGTTGATGAATGTATAAAAGCTGACAGACGGAAATGCAACACTACTCAACTGTACACGGTTTCTCAAGTCTTCAAGTATAGATTGTTCCACTTCAATTGGCCTGAAGAAATCAATGACAATTAATGCTAGAAATAAAACAGAAGTGTGATCCTGAGCGACATTCTAAAAATTCTCCATTCTTTAAATGACATATCTATGAAAGAAAAAAGGGTATAGTATTACCACAGTAAAATCATAATATGAAATGCAGTAACTATTTGAACCATGGGATTGTGATTTGTGGAGAGATGTGAGTTTGGTTCCATTTTCAATCAAAAACTGAAGTCACAACAGCCTGCAAACGTTATAAACTGGTTGATATGACCACATAAAAGATTGTAAAAGACTATTGAAATCAGGAACCACCCTTTTCTTCATTGTAAAATTGCATCTTCTCTAGAGACCAAATTGTGCAAGGAAGCAAATATTTCTTGGGTTTGTGTGATGCCTTGTTAATGGAGATTGTTTTTGCTTTTGGAAAAAGTAGAAAGACCAAGACTTTTATGGAAATGTGCAAGTCCTTGTTCTTTTATGGGTGACTTGTTAAGACAGAAATAGTCATATCTCCAAAGAAAAGAGAGGAAAAGACGTCACCAGGTTATGGCACAAGGTTCTTCTTTTTCTTCTTCTTCTTTTGCTTCTCTTGGGCTTTGGTCTCTCTTTTTCATCAATCTCAACTGGGAAGGGTATACTGTTTTGAGTTAGCTTTTATAGGTTTTAGTTGCATTGTGGACCTCCGGTTCACTTTTGTAGCTTCTTCCATTCATTCTACCAATGTTCTGTTATTTGTTATCAAAAAATATATATATATTTATAAAAAAACAAAAAAAATTATGCGGCTAAACCTGTTGAAATTTTAACACTACATAAATCCTACTCATTATATACATATATATAATTCTGCGGCTAAACCTGTTAAAATGTTAACACTCTACATAAATCCTACTCATTATTCAATGCCACATAAAACTATAATTGCAAAAAGTGAAATGCGATTCTTGAAAATACATTACAGGCGAAGCAAGCTCCAGTTTGACTTGTGGTGCTGTAGGCACAGCGTTAGCCTCTGGACGAGCAGCTTTTGCTGTTGCGTTGACAGATTTATCCTTCTTTAACTCTTTGATTGGAGCACCTTGCTTCCCACCTTCAACTGTTCTTTTCTGAACAAGAAACACAGCAAAGAATATGTTTTTACAAAGCAAGAATATTTATCATGATGGAAATAATTTCTATATGATTCCAGAGTACACAAAAGTAACACATAAAATGTGAAAGCAATTATTTAATTGAGTTTTTACACAGTTGCCAAAGGAAATGATACATATAATAACAATTTACAAGCAGTGAGGAATATATACACCTTATTCTCATCCATGTCACCATCTTTGTTTTCTCCCTTGGCCTTTTCAGCATATGACAGTAAACCTCCCTTCTTCTCCAAATGGTTTTCTAAATAATCTTCAAGCAACTGTAACAAATATATATAATTATAGCCCAAAATCAAAGAAAAATAAGAGATACTCCTCTATGACCATTATGGCTTCCAACATTTGTAAACTACATTTAGTAAGTCATTAATAGCTTAACTGGCAACATAACTTGTAAAGCTAGGCAACTAATTGTAACCAGCTGGGCCAACTTGGACATGTGCAAAGTTCAACTGTTTGAATTTGAGCTATGATATATCATCTTTTCATTTATATATATGAGTTAAATATCTTGATTTGCATAAATTTTTGGGCAAAAGATTGGGAAATTTACGTCGATTCAGTAGTCAATAAATTTCTGCCTTTGAAAAGGTAAGAGAACAACAATGCTGCAACTTTTGATAATAACAACCATTACACCATCAGCAATCAATCCAATTATGAGTTATGGCATTTATAAGACCAGAAAAATCAAAGGATCCTTAGCTACAAAAAGAATAAGTAAAATAAAAAAACACTGCATCAGAAATGCTTATAAAATTATCTCCAACACTTCTACAGAGACTAAAACATTACAAGAAGATAAAAAAACCCATATAAAATCCAAAAGATAGCAGCCCGTCAACTGTATTAACTTACCCCCAAATGTACTTCTTTCCGATTTATCTGATTAGCTGCATCCTGATTGCTTCCAATAAGTGTAACAACCTCAGCGTCATCAGAAATTGAGCTGGGCTGGCCAGGCGAAACTGCAGATAAGTGGGTAGAAGTGTCACCCATAAGGTACAGAAAATATTAGCATTGTCCAAACCATAGATTACATAATGAATATTGTTTAACCTTGGAAGTTAATGCGTTCATTGATAATCCCAAGCATTTTTGTGGATTGTGTCTTGTGCAGATAGCAGAAGCTCATTGGCGTACTGGCAAAAAGATTACCAACAGTTATTTTTCCTAACAATACATAAAGTACTATCTTAATACAAACTATGGAAAGAAGAACCAACACAATGCCTGACATATCTTAATGTTAAGTTTGTTGTGCCTTAAAGAATAAGCAAATTCCATCTCCTGCTTAATGATATAAATGTAAGAATTCTGATGTAGTGATTTAAACACATCAATTATTAGGATGGTAACTAACCTCCAGATGAGAAGGAGAAAGAACCCCTTCCAACTTCTGAAGGTCTCGTAAGTGTAACATTTCATGGTCTTCACAAAAATTATTGAAAAGGGCTCTAGCTGGAAATGTCAATACAATTGCATAAATATAAATGATAAGAGTTTTTGTCCTTTTACAATGAAATCAATAATTCGAGGTAGAAGATATCGAGAAAAAGTTATAAAGTATACTCTCATTGATATGCTTTTTTGCCACCAGATCCATGAAACAATGGATAAACACTGGATATAGCACATGAAGCAACTCGTGCTGCATGTTAAGAAGAGAAGCTACATTACTCAAATAGAAAGTCACCACAAGAGCATAAAATTGCAAAACTGAAAGCAACTCAATAACCAGTTTCCTTGTACAGATCCAGGGAACTATAAGTGCATGACCTTAGCTTGTTGTATTCGTCGAGGTAGCATGCTGGACCATCCTCTGATCTGAAACCAGGAGTGATGACTAAATAAAGAAAGTACCTATAACAAGAGCAAATATATAAGTAACCCAGAAAAATTTGCCAATCCTTGAACATACTTTAATATGGAAAAAAAGTCATGCTCCCAATATGTACGAAGTTGACAAATTTCGCAGTGTAATTTGTTACCAATCAATTTAAGAGCATGTACGGGCTTCCTTGAGTTTTACATCCCTCTCTTCTTAGTAAAACCCTTTTAAGTTTTAAAATTAACCAAGTCAAAAGTTACTCAATATCATTATCCAAAATAAAGAAACTCAACACCAGAGGCAAGTCAACCAATGAAGGCAAGAGGTCAGAAGTTACTCTTGTAGGTATGAGCATAGCTAAGAAAGCAAACAAATGTTTGCAATGGTCAGCATTTCTGCGACATTGGCGCAATTTATCAAGAATTCACTAATCAAGGTCTCAAATGATCCTATAGTAGCTGTGACACAAAACTAGGCTGATTTTGTCTGTACACATAAAAAAAATATATTAAAAAAAATTGAAGAATAAGCACACCCATGATTCCTAGTAAATTCTTGTTGCTTTTAATGGCAGCTCAGTCAATCAAAATTATACCTCACTGGAATGAACCGAGCCAAGGTTCTTAACTGAAAACAGAAATCCATAATGATGAAAGAAAAAACACAACTAAAACTTCCGCAACTCGAACAATACAATTCATAAAATTAGTGGAAAACCATCTCATTAGACGAGTGAGCGTACTCGGAGAAAGAGCGGAAGAACTTCGAGAGTTCGGGGTCGTTGAGGATGCCGATTGGATTGTTGTTATTGCTGTTCTTGCTCCGTTGAATTTCAGCTTGTAAAGCGTTCACTACATTGCTAAAACCTTTCTTCTTCAGGTACGTCGCTACAAATTCCACTACTTGCAGTTCGTCCATTCTCTTCGTCTTCCTCTCCTTCTTCTTCTTCTTCTTCTTCCTTCTGCTGTTGATGCTCTGTGAACGACTTAGAGTCTGAGACTCGGAAATCAAATCAAAGATTGTCATCGATCGGACTTCAGGTTCGCGCAAGGAGGGAAATGAAAATGGATATAAGCACATAAACTTTTAAATACGCTCAGTACGCCCCCTAATTTATCTAAAGACACCCACCATCGTGAAATGAAAATGCTGTCAAAGTCTGCACCCGAACAATCAGAGACCCCTCATCCGTTCGACTTCGGCTTCGTGGATTAAGGCACGAGTTGGGCCTTGTGGTGTAATCAGAAACATAATGGGTCTTGTTAGTATTACTCCTCAACTCTACACGAGCTCAATGGGCTTGAGAGCCCAATCTCAAACAAAAAGTATTTATTCATTTAAAATTTTGAAAATTAATTGCAAAATATTATAATGTAATAATACCTACCAAATTATTGAATGTAATGAAATGAAGCGTTGGTTGCGACTTTGGAGGAAGGAAGGGATGTAGGTAATTAGGACCCACCAATAACGTAAATCAAAACAATCCTTAATGATTGTATTAAATAAATCAATGGGAATGAATTATTGGTCGTGTAATGGGAGGAGGAGGAGGACCCAACCATGGTATCGTGTTAGGCTATGGTTCTTACAAGTTTATCGGAAGAGACGACGCGTGTCAAGACTCGATGGCCACATTAGTGGTAAATAACATTTGGATCCCTATCATTTTATATTTTTCACAAATAAATCCTGTATCTTATTAAAAAATTTATTTTGATGTCAACAAGATACAAATTTAATGATAATATATATATATATATAGAAATGATGGATGTTATTTGTATTTATTATTAATATTATTTTATTGTTATTGTCGAAATTTAAATAATATAATATTTTATTTTTAAATTAAAAAATAATTTTCTACAGGCAATGACTGTATTTAATAGTATTAATAATAAAAAAATCTTGGATCAAACCTTAGTTTAAAGTGCTT
Organism: Swietenia macrophylla; assembly: GCA_032401905.1. Lineage (NCBI taxonomy): Eukaryota > Viridiplantae > Streptophyta > Magnoliopsida > Sapindales > Meliaceae > Swietenia > Swietenia macrophylla. The sequence goes on along the minus strand of CP135561.1, from coordinate 606,497 downwards.
ATCATCACGAATTAATTTGATTAATTCACATCATAGACCAAGTAAACACAAGGGGGTTGTCACAAACTACAATTAATTTATTAAAGAAACAAGGGGGTTCCATAGTAATCTATTATCACAATTAATTTCTTTGATGCTTTGATGTTTTGCCACGTGGTGGCGGTGGAGCACTGAACTAAGAGGAGCCTTCACCAACACATGAATGATTAGTTTGTTGCTAATTTGATTATATAAATTAATATTTTAAATTTGAATCTCAATGCAAAGTACAAAACCAATGGTTACTCACCACGAACGTAATTAAATAACAACAATAATATTTTAAATAAAGTTGATACTGTTAATGCCCTGATTTTTGGGACCCAGAAATCATTATTTTGCTTCGTGGAGCTTCATTAGTGGTCCGATTAAAGGCTAATCGTATGATTAACATTAGTTAACGAGGAACGGTTCTAACCTTTGGATTTTCTCAGGGCCTATGCATTGCTGCTTGCAATTTACAAATTTTTTTTAATTTTTTGTTATAATTTTAAACACAAAAATTTTAAAAAATTGCAAATTGTAATATTTTAAACTAAAATAATAATTTAAATAATCGTATTGTATTATTATTAAATTAAAAATTAATTTTTAAATTTAATTTTATTAATAATTATATTAAAAATTAAAAATTATTATTTTTAATTCCGAACGCAAAACTTGAGAGGTTTGAAATGTGTAGTGTTAAATTTGACAAATCAATTTTGTTCAAAAAGATATTTCATGAATTTGAAAAAGGAAATTTAAACAAGTTCGTTGCACCTAACTCCGCCTCGACAATTATTTCGTCTGGCAAAAGTTGCTCATTTATTATTAGCCGTTAAGTTTATTATCATGTACTTCCAATTGACCTTCAAGCTTCGCTTCGCTTGTCCGTGGGAATTCACGACCCTGTCGGGAATCCCCTTAAATCGAGAAATAATTGAGACCCCAAATTCAACTTTGATTTTTTAATTAATACGACCAAATGCTAAGCTTGTTATTTAATTTTCATTATTAAAATTAACTGTTTCGTCGAATCATTAACGAAATCTAATGATTTATTCAATTAATTTTTTGAAAAAAATCTGGGCCTTTCATAGGTGCACAGCAACTTGCAGGATTTTTTTTTTTTTTTTTTATCCAAAGCCGGCAACGACTTTGAATTTTATAACAAGAAACTTCCAAAGCAACGCGAACCAGAATTGTCCAAATTCCAAACATCCTGCAATTTCACTCCCCTGTTTAAGTGAAATTAATTAATCAATTATGATGTTAATGTAAGACTAATCTTGTAATTTAGTACAGCAATTTACGTGTAGTCAAATGAAGATTCCTCGTGCGACCGACTCGGACACGTGTAACCAGGTGCTTAGTCCACGCCCACGAAACAGAGAAGACCATGGAATTAACTGAGAGTGTATTCAGAAAACAGAGCAGAATTACTCTGTGACCAGAAAGAAAAATTAGTAAGTCAAATCACTTGAGTCTAATTACGTAAGATTAGAAGATAAATCTTGTTAATTAACGCGTCTTCGCCTCAATCATTTATAAAGAAATAAAAAACAAAACGTAACGGTCATTTATAATTCTGCGGGATCCTGCGGTTGCACACACGTCTCGAGAAAAATACCAGGTGCTCCCATGGGTTTACCATTTGCCCAGCTGATGGACTCACTTCCAATCAGTATATTCGCAATCCTATCATGGATTCCCTCGCTGTGTTCTTGTTGTAATTGATTCCACGTAAGTTCAATTGTGTGTTGGGTTTTCTTTTTCGGAGTAGAATCCATGGAGGAGGACAGACGTGTTCTGTTCGGAAAGTACGAGATGGGGAGGATGTTGGGGAAAGGTACGTTCGCGAAAGTTTACAACGGGAAAAATACTGCGTCAGGCGAGATCGTGGCGATCAAAGTGATTAATAAGGATCAGGTGAAGAAGGAAGGAATGATGGAGCAGATCAAGCGAGAGATTTCTGTCATGCGTTTGGTTCGCCATCCGAATGTTGTGGAGCTGAAGGAAGTTTTGGCGACGAAAACGAAGATATTCTTCATTATGGAGTACGTTAAAGGCGGAGAATTGTTTGCGAAGGTTGCAAAAGGGAAACTCAGAGAAGATTCTGTGCGGAAATATTTTCAGCAGTTGATCAGCGCCGTCGATTTCTGTCACAGTAGAGGCGTTTCGCATCGTGATCTGAAGCCGGAGAATTTGTTGTTGGACGAAAACGGAGATCTCAAGATCTCGGATTTCGGTCTCTCGGCGTTGCCGGAACATTTGAGAAACGACGGGCTTCTTCACACGCAGTGCGGAACTCCGGCGTACGTCGCGCCGGAGGTTTTGAGGAAGAAAGGATACGACGGATCCAGAGCTGATATTTGGTCATGTGGGGTGATTTTATACGTTCTGCTCGCAGGATTTTTACCCTTTCAGGAGGAGAACATTATGAACATGTACAAGAAAATTTTCAAAGCCGAGTTCGTGTTTCCCCCCTGGTTTTCGTCCGAATCAAAACGATTGATATCGAAACTTCTCGTCGTCGACCCCGGAAAAAGGATTACGATTCAAGAGATCACGCGCGTTCCTTGGTTTCGGAAAGGATTCACCCGACCCGTGGCGTTTTCAATAGAGGATCAGCCACCTTCAGACAAGACGGCAGAGGAAGATGATTGTTGTAATGAGAACCAAGTATCGTCGCCCAAGTTTTTCAATGCGTTCGAGTTTATTTCCTCTATGTCATCGGGATTTGATTTGTCGAGTTTGTTCGAGAACAAGAAAAAATCCGGGTCCATGTTCACATCAAAGTTCTCGGCAAGCTGTATAATGGACAAGATTGAAGGAGTTGCAAAAGGGATGAATTTCAAGGTTGCAAAAGTGAGAGATTTTAAAATTAGGCTGCAAGGATCGTCGGAGGGTAGAAAAGGAAGGCTATCGGTGACAGCGGAAGTGTTCGAGGTGGCGCCGGAAGTAGCCGTGGTGGAATTCTCCAAATCTTCCGGTGATACCTTGGAGTATGCTAAGTTTTGTGAGGAAGATGTTAGGCCTGCATTGAAAGACATTGTTTGGACATGGCAAGGTGACAACATCAGCAGTAACCATAGAATTGAGGGAGAAGAATGTGAAAAACAATTATCACAAGCGGCCTAACCCTAGGATTATTATCTTTTTTTTTTTTTTTTCACTTTCACTCTGAAAATTTTCACTTTTGATCTCTGTTTTTGCTTTTCGGAACACTGTAAATAGGTTGTGATTACCACATTAATGCATGGGTTTGAAACGAAAGTATTCGAAACTCCTCGACCTTACGAAGAAACAGACTGTAATAACACCAAAACAAGAAGAAAGGTAGCTTTCATTTTGCGTTTTGGTGGTGGTTGTCAAAGGATATTGTAACTATTAGCACTGGCAATCAGTGGGACATTTGCAAGGTGTCTACGCATTGTCTGCGTACCTTACAAGAAAGAATGCAAAGCATGAAAATGAAATGTCATGGGCAGTTGGATTTGGATCATACTATGCAATACAGTTGGATCAGAATTGACGATTGACAGTTTTTTAAAATGGGCACTTGGATTTATGATTCTTCTAGCCAGGTTGTGTCAGCTTTTCTTATTTCACGTGATTGGCGATATATGGAGGTGCCAAGTGTAGATAATCATAATAGGAAGAAAAGTTGTGGGACACACGATTCAATATGCATGATCAAGAACATTGCCAAATGTCCATCAGCAATTTGCAATACAAATGCTACTGTAATTTAGCAAGGACGGTGACTTGTCATGCGTATATGGACATGGACATGGACATGGAATGGAAGGAAACGATGGTTTTCTTAACAAAGTATAAACGATAATTATGATTTTATTAATCCTTTTTGAAATAGCACCGATACATACCCCAACTTTTTAAAATTTCAGTGGTAAAATAATAGTTAAATTTATCGATTTAGACTAATTATACAGTAAAATATTTGAGTTTTACTATGCAGTCGGCACAAAACAACATATTCAACTCTTTTTTTCACACTGGGTTGGTAGAAAATAAGGTTAAATATTATTTCTCGTGTTAAAATTGGTCAAATTTTATCAGCATTCAGCATTGTAAATGTCAATGGGCTTGCTTAAAACATAATAAATGCGGCTTTTGGTTTAGATTGTAGGCACAGTCTCACAAGGTTTGGGCCTTTTCACTTCACGGCCGTAAATATGTATAGTTAAATTCTGCCAGGGCCTTCTGTGTTCCTTGCATGCACTGATTAAAGACATCAATTGGGCATGGCCCTAGATTGAAACTCAGGCAATTATCGGTAGAGCCCAAATGGCGCGCGCGCGCACACACCACACCGTAAAATACTTCAACTTGACTGTACATCCGAAGGATTCGCAATTGTTTTGAAAATGAGATCAACAAATATGGAATCCAATATAGAATTAATATGCGTTATCAAACCTTGATCATATATATACATACATACACTTGTTGTTAGGTTGGGAGCATTATTGAAGATGACACAAACATACATCATATTCCTTGTATTTTCTATCATCTCTTGTTGTTTCCACGGAGTAAAACACAACTAATAAGGATTAATTAATGGCTTAACTAATCAAGACGACCTTGACTCCTTCCCTATTTTAATTATTTGGTGGGCTCCTAGCTAACCCTAGCTAGATGGCAACATAACAACACTTCCAAAACAAAGGAATAAGATATCAAGAAGTTGCAAGACCCATCAACCAATGGGAATTCATTCCATGGCATTGGTGCATCTATGCATGCATGCATCATTAATCCACGTCATGGTAATGACCTCATGCATTGCATCCGAACCAAGACTACTTGTAAAAATGCAAGGTGGTGGATGGCCAGCGTAGCTAACTGGTGTTGGTGGACGACTTGACCAAGTTTACCTTCTCGTAGGAATCGACAGAATTAGTGCGTGAAGATTTTGAAGCATATTTTTGGTTGACGAAGAAGGAGTCAATTGAAACTTGAAGTCTTCGATCGAAATTCTCAGCCAAAGAGGACGAAAGTACATGGTCCTTCTTGTGATAATTGCTTGGCCTCTGCTCCATGAACCACCATGATTCTTCCATGTCCTTGCGCTTGTAATACAGATTTCTGAAGAGAATGATGTTACTGTCCCTTTGTATCTGTATAATTTTCCAGAAGATGGCCGTGAAACACACGCATACATACACGCATGCATATCATTTTCAACGTCCCTAGGTAGCTAGAGATATCAAAGCATTGCGCGTTATGTACTAGTGGCTGCAATTGCATGATTCACATGATTGAGACACAAATTAAAGCTAATACATCAAATATCAATGCACATGGAGGCGTTGGCCTGAAAATTTATGACGTCTGCTTGCTGATCTCCTTATCTTACGTACGTGAATTGGAAAATATGGGGATAGACCTATAAATATATAAAAATCTAGGTCTCTCTCTCTCTCTCTCTCTATATATATATATATATAAGTATGTATATGGGAAGTAGGTGTAGTCTTTTTATACTAATTAATCGTCACCCAGCATTAGAAAATCTGCAACATACTCGAGAGCTTGTGGAAATTTTGGTTTAATTAACAGATATATTAGATTGATGGAGTTAATTATCTGTGAAAGATTTTCATACTGAACCACCCATCAATTACATATCAAGATAAGACTTATTGCCCCATTAAAGAGGACCACACATACTTCCGATCTTATCATTGAAAATCGAAAGCCACAAAGTCTTCGACTTACCGTGTGAATTTCATGGAAGCTACATCTCATGGACCACTATTGAATGCATGCTATCATTCTTATCAAAATAATTTTTAATTATTCACATAGTGTGAATGGTATTTATGTATCGTTTAATTTTTTACACGACTGATTACTTATGGACTTAAAATTAGTATCTTTTCTTCATTTGCATATTCACATTGTTGTAGCAATCTAAACTATGAAAAATTATTAGAATATTTGGTATAAATATATTTATTCGAAGTCTACTAAAACTAAATTTTAAATTATTTTATTTATAACGTAAAAAAAGTTTTAAATGAGACTATCTTGTTATGTTATTTATAATTTTTTATTTTTTATTAATAAAATTTTTTTATTTATTAATTAGATAATCTTACCACAACATCAAATATGATGTAATCTTACAATCTCACTTAAAATTTTCTCTATAATGTAACCCAATTTTCTATATCCAAGATTTTTCCATGCTTGTTGCCACTAAATTGAGTAAAGATATATATTGATTTTATTCTACTTAGTGTATTAAAATTTGTAAGTTATATTTTATTGATCACACGTTTCTAATTAATTTCAAAAATACAATTGCTAAAGCTTTATATTTAATTATATATATTTTTTTGGTTGACAAATTAATTCTATCATTTTCAACTTTAATTTTGTTATAGGTATAACTAGGCGTGTTGAAATCTCACACATCCTTGAAACCTTTTCAAAAGTATTGCATATTAACTACATTGTCAAATAACCTTTTACGTATTTTAAATAGAGGCGGCCAGGAAAAAAATCATAATATATATGTTACTTTTTTCAAATAAAGCAACTTAACGGTTCTTAGTTTGTCTTATACTCTTATTAATCTTACTTAATTTTCAAACATGTTAATCAATTAATTATATTAATCTGACCCATTTTTTTTTTTAAAAAAATACTTTTTCATATCCTAATCTACTTGTCAAGATCAAGAAAATGATGGTTAATGTGTAATACTATTAGTTATTATTTTTTTTGAAATTGTAGTGTTTCTATTTTATTTTAAAATTAAAGTTAAAAATATGTTTAATAACGTTAGTTTTCAAGAGGATCTATTTATTTTTTTGTTATTGTTTAATATTCAATGCTTCTATTATTCTGCGATATCTGTGACTTAAAAGCTACTACACTGCAAAACATAATTAAACTAAACTTTAATCTAATTGTAGTAGGTTATTTCTTACATTTATGCTATTTTATCTTTATTAGAGTGAAACAATTTGCCTTAATTAATTAAAGTTAATATGAGTGTGTAGATAAACAATTTGCCTTGATTACTAGATAATAAATATAAATGTATGAGTGTGTAGAAAATACTAACTCTTAAATAAAGTATACATTTATCAAATGCTTTCTTTTTGTATTTTTTTAATATGTTTTAAAAGTCTAATTATATCATTGTCATTTATCACTAATTGCATTAGAGAATGAGTATTAATTAAGAGTATAGGTAAAATTATAAAATAATTCAGTGAATGATGTTACTTATTATTATACAGGATGAACGATATTGACCCACCCATATATTAGACTAATGAAGTTAATTATATGTGAAAGACTTTCATATTGACCCACCCATCAATTACATATCAAGATAAGACTTATTGCCCCATTAAAAAGGATCATACATACTTTCGATCTTATCAATGAAAATCGGAAGCCACAATGTCTTTGACTCACCATGTGAATTTCATGCAAACTATATCTCATGGATCACTATTGAATGCATGCAATCCATTCTTAACAAAATAATTTTTAATTATTCATATCGTGTGAATGGTGTTTATATATCATTCAATTTTCTACATGATTGATTACTTGTGGGCCTAAAATTTGTAGCTTTTCTTCGTTTGCCTATTCACATTGTTGTAGTAATCTAAACTATGAAAGATTGTTCGAATATTTGGTATAAATGTATTTATTCGAAGTCTGTTAAAATTAATTTTTAAATTATTTCATCTATAACATAAACAAAATTTTAGATAAAATTGTCTTGTCACATTATTTATAATTTTTTATTTTTTTACTAATAATTATATATTTTTTCTTTTTATTGATTAAGTAATCTCACCACAATATAAAAAATAACATGGTCGGCCAGTCTCACTTAACACTTTCTCCACAATGCAACTCAATTTTCTATATCTAGGATTCTTCCATGCTTCTTACCCTTAAATAGAGTAAAGATATATATTGATTCTATTCTACTTATGTATTAAAATTTGTAAGTTACATTTTATTAATCACATGTTTCTAATTAATTTTAAAAATACAATTGCTAAAGCTTTACATTTAATTATATATATTTTTTGGGTTGACAAATTAATTCTATCATTTTCAACTTTAATTTTGTTATTGGTATAACTAGACTTTTTGAAATCTCACACATCCTTGAAACCTTTTTAAAAGTATTGCATATTAATTATATTGTCAAATAACCTTTTACATATTTTACATAGAGGTGGTCAGAAAACAAAATCATAATATATATGTCACTTTTTTTCAAATAAGGCAACTTAACAGTTCTTAATTTGTCTTATACTCTTGTTAATCTTACTTAATTTTCAAACATGTTAATCAATTAATTATATTAATCTGACCCTTTTTTTTTAAGAAATATTTTTTCATATCCTAATGTACTTGTCAAAATCAAGAAAATGACGGTTAATGTGTAATAGTTTTAGATTTTTTTTTGAAATTGCAATGTTTTTATTTTGCTTTAAAATTAAATTTAAAAAATATGTTTGGTAATGCTAATTTTTAATCGGATCTACTCATTTTTTTATTATTATTTAATATTCAATGCTTCTATTATTTTACGATATTTGTGACTTAAAAGCTACTACACTGCAAAACATAACTAAGCTTTAATCTAGTTGTAGTAGATTATTGCTTACATTTATGCTATTTTATCTTTATTAAAGCGAAACAATTTGTCTTAATTAATTAAGGTTAATATGATATTTTTTGTTGATTACTAGTTAATAAAAGATGAACGTACGAGTGTGTGAAAAATACTAAGTATTAAATAAAGTATAAATTTATCAAATGCTTTATTTTTGTATTTTTAATATATTTTTGTATTTTTTTAATATGTTTTGAAAGTCTAATTATGTCATTATCATTTATCACTAATTGCGTTAGAGAATGAGTGTTAATTAAGAATACAAGAAAAATTATAAAATAATTTAGTGAATAACGTTATTTATTATTATATAGGATAAACGATGTTGTAATGATATAACTTTATCTTATAAATTTATTGATTCATTTTATTCACGAGGCGTTACGTAATCAGGTTATGCAGATAATTTTATTCTATAAAATGAATGATATTTTTTATTATAATATTTCTACCAAATAATATAACTAATTTTTATTCTAGTTATCATCAAAAGTAAACAATGATAAAGTAAGTCACAAACTTTTGACATAAAGAAAGACTTTAGCAACTAAGTCCATACTCTTTTACAATATTCTTTATGCATTATGATGAAAATTCATTATTGGATGTGAAATCAAATATAATTTAAGCAAATTTCAAACAGAATATATTTAGTTTGTCTATATATTCAAATTTTAATTTTTACAACATGTCACAAAGATTATAATTTTAAATTCCATTAACAGTTGACATTTATAATTAATAGTAATCAAACAAGTTTTAATATTCTACTTAATTTGCCAACAACATACCATTTCACACTTATATTTTTCCAATGACAACTCTATCTCTCTCTCTCTCGAATATCCAAATTGGTGTTTATTGTTCAATAATTAAACCAAGAAATATGGTGGCTAATTTCACACTGTTTTCCAAGTTTCTGGTTCAAGTTTGATTGAGTCAAACTTTCTTTTTCATATAACATAAAGTTCTTTTATATTTAAATATTGTAGAAATATTTTTTTTATTATTTTAAATTTTAATTAATCATGAAATTATATTATGTTTGTATTTTTTTTTTGGTTTGCATGTGAAAAAAATTAAAAATAAATTATTAAATTGTCAATTTAGGATATGTTTAGTGTTGAAGTGGTTTCACTTAATTTTAAAAGAAAAGTTAAAAAAGTATTTGGTAACATTGATTTTCAGCGAAATTACTTATTTTTTTAATAAAATTTAATATATATTATTTTATTTTACAATAATTTTGAATTAAAAATTATTGTATTTTGATTTCATTCCGACGTATAAGAAAAGTCAAGGAGATCCCAATTAAAATTGACTAATTTTCACTTTAATTTATTAGGCAAACATATTAACAACATCTTGATGTAATCCTTCTTATCCTCCTTTATTCTCTAATATCATAGACGTGTTAGTTAAGCAATTATGGCTTTTAAAGTCAATATTCTTGAGTTATTATACATTGAAGATTAGTTATTAGTAGCTGCTAATTGGTTTAATTAATATTTCTTTTAGTTAGCAATTTTTTCTTAAATATTCGAGCAAGATTCAAATACTGTTCACAATTGAATTAGAAAAAAGGATTCATCGTATTTGTAATTCTTTATAAAAAGTAAAAAGAGATCTGTGGTATTCTTTTTTTTTTTTTTTTTATAAAAAAATTTAATATTTAAATTTTACTGATATTAAAAAAAATATTTATTTTTTGGTTTGGAAAGTTTGTGTTTGTAAAATAAATATTAATTCGTAGCGTTTAATTTGGACAGGAAACCTGAAAGAGAAGTAGATGGACAATGGAAGTCTGAGGATTGTTGAAAGTTGGGATGGAAGTTATGTTGTCCGAATTTTCAGAACCGCGTGGTGAAGTCAAAAGAGAAATAAAGACGACCAACATGTCCACTGACTTCAACACAGATAGAACCTTCTCTTATAATTTTCTTCCTGTGATTTACTGCTAAATCCAACTCACTTCCAGATAATTTTCAAGTGGGTTCGGCTCTTGCTTGGTTTCCTTTTCAGGGTATTACGATCACAATTACTGTTCAATGGTTATTAATTCCAAATGAATCCAACGTGGCTGGCCTTGGGTGAGCAGCGTGTTGATTTCGCGTATGCGAATAATTTACAGGTAAGAAGGAACCTGGAAACCGGCACTCAATTCCACATGATAAAATTTAAGAGTCAACGGCTGAACATACACTTTAATAAGGGCAAGCTTGACTTGACAAAGAATTTCCCAATTATTCAATGAGTAGTAATCGTGCACCACTTTCTCATGTCTTTTTCTTTCTGCATTATTTAATTACTTGCATACACATTGGTATTATCTTGCCTACCGACAACTTGTTAGAAACAATTTTCAAGTTTGACTGATAGTTTGTTTGTGACTTCTTCCAGCAAGTTTCCTTTGGGAACCTTTCTTTGACTCTTCAGCCATCTCCTATAAATTCAATCCCTTCTGGGTTCAATTTTCTCAATCACTTGACCAGCATCAGATTCATTGTTTCCAGCCTTTTCCAAAGTAGATATATTTTTCTCTGTTACTTTATTGATTAAGTATTCTTCTTGCAAGTTCCTTTTTCTTCTTTGATGGATTCAACTACATGGGTGGATACTTCTCTCGACCTCAATCTCAATCCTTTCAGTCGCACAAGTGATGTTCCGGTTAGTTGATTTCATTTGATCTGATTGACTAGTAAGTTTTTAGAGTTTCCTATTCTCTTGTTTTTGGATTGTTTTACTCATACGTTTGTTGGATTTGTTTTGATTCAGAAGAGAGAAATATTTGAGAGGGACTTTGCTGGATTTGTAGAGAAAATAGCTGTTAAACCAGAGGTAATTAACTTGTTAATAAATTAAGTTCCTGGGTTTACTTGGTATCTGAATTAATGTTAATTCGATCTAAATGAATTGTTTTGAAAATAGACTGGCGTTTTAGTGGAGGAGTTGAACCGGATTAGCAGTGAGAACAAGAAGCTCAATGAGATGCTGAGTGTTCTGTGCGAGAATTACAACAGTCTGCAAAAACAATACATGGATTTGATGAACAAAAATGCAGAAAGTGAACTTGTGTCAATACCAAAGAAGAGAAAGGCCGAGAGTGAAGACTACAGAAACATGATTGGATTTAACGGACATACTGAGTGCAGCTCTAGTGATGAAGATCAGTCATGTGAAAGACCAAAGGAAAATCTGAAGCCAAAAACCTCTAGGGTTTATGTTCGCGCCAGTGCTTCCGATTCAACCCCAGTAAGTTCCTTAAACATGAAATCATATTTATATATTGTTAATTTCCCATCAAGAAAATTGTGATGCAACTCAAAATCTGAATCTTAATTTGTTAATCTGGAAAGTTGGTTTTAATTTGTTGGACAGATTGTGAGGGATGGATATCAATGGAGGAAGTATGGACAAAAGGTTACCAGAGATAACCCATCGCCCAGAGCTTATTTCAAGTGTTCATATGCTCCTAGCTGCCCAGTCAAGAAGAAGGTAATTAATTAATTTCATCTCTGAAAATTATACGAGGTTGTAAATTAATTTCAATTTCTTGTATGCTGATTCTAGACACTATTGATCAAAATTAATTCAGGTGCAAAGAAGTGCTCAAGATCCATCCGTTCTGGTGGCTACTTATGAAGGAGAACACAATCATTCTCAACCTTCAAAATCGGAACTATCACTAAGCCCGAGCCATGGTGCAACTCTTGGTTCGATTCCGGCCGCCGTTTCACCCTCGATGAGGTCGACAGGTCCTACTGTAACACTTGATATGATCCAACAAGCCGCTGGATTATCGTTCGGTGATGCCAAGAAATCAGACCAAGCAGAAACTGAAGCACCTGGAATTCAGCAGATTTTGGCTCAACAAATGGCTTCTTCCTTGACAAAGGATCCGAATTTCACAGCAGCACTTGCAGCAGCGATTTCTGGAAGATTTCTTGATCAAGCCAGGACAGAAAAATGGTGAAACTAAGAACATATAGAGATTACGGATATGCTTTCAACTTGTGTACTTTGCTTGCTTTATAGGACTATTAGATTACCGAAGTGTTAAGTCATGTACATATAATTTCGAAATTAAAGCCGAATAGAAAAAAAAATCAGTTTTCTTTCATATATGCTTGCTTAATTTGCTGGCTCAATATCTGAATAAATAATTCAGAAATTGCATTACTTGAAGAGGATCAAGAACAATTGTAACATAAATATCTGAGATTATATTATTTTTACTTGGAATTAAAAGATTAAAAAAATTGTTTGGCTTTACTTGAAAACTAATATTGCTAACCACTCGATAACTTGAAATTGAAAAATTAACGGCTACTTTAAAATTATAACATCTCAATTCTGACTATATCAAAAATAAGAGAAATTTTTAGATAGAATAATACTATTATATCAGCATAGTTACAATAGTAAGACTATTTAATTAATAAAATAAGATAAATTTATTTATTAGTGGTATATTAAAAAAGTTAAAAGGTAATTTTTTTATAAATTTTTTTTACCACACTAATTAAATAGTAGAATTCTTTTTTAACTTTTTTTTTTATCATTCACTACTAATAAATAAAATTTTTTCATTTCATTGATTAAATAATCCCACAACTTTCATTCATTTCATTAATTAGATAATTCCATCATATTAATTATGCTGACACACCATAAATGTCCTGCTTGAAACTCTCTCAAAGCAATTATCATACTCATGCATTCTTATCACTTTTATATTATCTATTGTTGATTAATTGAATCTTATTTGAAGTCACTTGAAAACTAATATGGCTAACCATTTGTTAACTAGTAATTGCAAAATGTTGCTAACCATTATTTAATGTTGATTTTAGATGGAATAATTTTACAATGTTAATATGGTTGAGATGGTGGAACTATTTAATCAATAAAATAAGAAAAATTTATTCATTAATAATAAATAAAAAAAGTTAAAGGAGAATTTCTTTATAAATTTCTAGAACCACAATAATTAAACGGTTAAACCCTTTTTTTTTAATTTTTTTTTCTTATTCACTACTAATAAATAAATTTTTTTATTTCATTAATTAGATAATTTCATCGCATTAGTTTTACTGAGTTAGCAGAACTATCTCACTTAAAATTTCTTTAAAAGCAATTATCATGCTCATGCATTCATATCACTTTGTCTATTATCTATTATTGATTAATTGAATTTTATTTAAAATCACTCTGAGATTGAAGTATTGTAACTTGAATTTAATTCATAGATGCAATGAAATATAATAATATCATTTGCATTATAAATAAGGGAGGTTTATGAGCAAGATGATGTTATCCCGATCATGTTCTTGATTGGTTTTAAACAAAGAACCCTCGTTCTTACTCTTTCTCTCTGATCATAACTAGAAGCATCATTTACTTGTACTGCTATCTCTTTTTCCCCTTGTTGAAGGAAGTGTTTTCTCCTTGGTATTTGATTGAGAAGCTTGCATTGATATATTAGTATGTGAAGACTGGCAACTCTATCACTTCCTTTCCTTGTATGATTCCAATTTTTAAGAATTTAGGGAGAAAAATCATACATATACACAAAATATTAGATGCCATAAAAAGATGTCTACATAGTTAATTTTAATGTCACTCGAATTAAATATGTACTATTATTCGTATATTTATTTAATATATTAGTTAAAATTTATCCATTTAGTGGCACTTTAACTTAGTATCAAACTTTATTGATCAAAATATCTTGTGTTGCACAAGTTTAAAATAGTGTTAATATAAAACAAAAAAAAAAATTAAACTTTTTACATTGTGTCTATTTTTTCTTTTTATACATTCACATTTTAAAACGTGATTCACAAGATGCAAAACATTAATTTTTTTTTAAATTTATCAATGCTTTAACATAGAATCAAAAGTTATGTAAATCAAAAGGTCATATATTCAACGAATTCAAAATAACACTAACATGAAAAAAAAGTCTAAATTTCTTGTACCGTTTCTCTCTTTCTTTTTTCCTTTCAAATTATAAAGCATAACATTTTTTTGGCTTTTTCAAAATCGTAAATCCACATCTTGATTAATAAGACACAAAAAAGAGAACAATAGATTTCGTTTTTAATGGGTTCAAACTAGTATGAACAAAAAAAAAAAAACAAAAAAAAGAAAGAAAGAAAGAAAGAAAGAAAGAAAATCTGCATCTCTCACATTGTGTCTAAATTTCTATTAAAATAGTGCATTCATATTTTGCAACGTGATTAGCAAGATACAAAATATTGTAGTTTATTTTTGAATTTATCAATACTTTAACATAGTATCAAAAATCTATGCAATGGAAAGATTGTTTATTCGATAAGTTCAAAATAGCACCCATGTTAAAAAAGAAAAAGTTTAAATTTTTTATGATATTTATTTCCTTTCATTTTTTATTATAGTGCATCACGTTCTACAATTGTGATTCACATGATTCAATAGTTTTTGATTTATTAGGGCTTTAAGTACATAGTATCAAAATCTATATGACAGAAAGATCTTACCCCGGATCAGTTTAAAATAGTGCTGACATAGAATAAGACAAAAAAGTCGAACTTTCTTACAGTGTATTTAAAATTATTTTAAAATAGGACATTCAAATGCTTAATTAGCAACTTACAAATTATTAATTTTTATTTCAAATTTATCAACACTGCTTTAACAAAACCTTAAAATCTGTGTAATCATTTAGTCTCATTTTCAATAGAGTACCCGCATGCACATGAAAAGGAAATTAGTCACAAGAGATTGAACATTTGACTGATTCCTAAAACGATGAGAAACAAAGTGAACAAGGAAATGACAAAAGAGTGGACTCGAAAGCTCTGCAAAAGGAGGGTGGGGGACAAATAGTGCACTCTTCGGGGCCATGTTGGTGGGTGAGATTGGGACCTTGGCCCCTACCGGCCCATTAATCGGTGCCGAAATTTCCAAGGTTTTCGTTTTCCTTGATGGCCTTTGGGTTGTCTTTCGGTGCTTGACTTCAAGTATTGACTCAACCATTAACTCTTGTCTTGTCCTTGAATGTGAACTCTACGACTTCCTCTTTGGCTCCGTCCGGCGGCTTGTATGATACACTTGTCTTATTTTCACTAATGTACAATCAAATAATCAATATTTTTCATATCAAAAAACCATGCATACATGCATCCTATGTACCTCTCAATACTTAGAACATTAGATGAGCATATGATAATGTGATAAGAACAATCCCATATAAAACTTTCTTTTTTGTATAATATTATTGGATGAATAAATGATGCCACAATGTGATAAATAACAAGAGACGTATAAATTTTTATTTTATTTTTTTTCATCACAAAAAAATAAGAATATTTTTAAATTAATTATTATTACTGTCTTGTATAAAAAGAATAATTTTTTTTAAATCAATTATTATTACTATCTCCCGTTAGAAGAATGAAATTTTTTTTTGAATCAATTATTATTACTATTTGGCATGAAACTCTCTTTTTTATATATAATATTATTAAATGAATAAATAGTATTATGATATGAGGTAAGAATGATACATTTGTTTTTTTAACTATTTTTCAGCGCAAAGAGGAACTGGAAATTTCTTGGAAACAACCGCTATTATTTTAGTGTTTAATAAGTGGAGAGATTTCTCCAATGACTATTCTTAAGCTCAAAAAAGTCACGATTCATCAAATTTTGGGCGGAGATTCCATTCAATTATAGCAAGATCTTCTTCATGACAGAATAGCTGCCAAATAGGAAAGATTCGGATACTTTTTATTTGATTCTACATAATTTTGTCATCGTGAAATCTGCCTTTCCAGTCCGGCCGTCTAAAAAGAAAATTTCATCAGGAATTAATCAATATATTTGATTACTCTTCTCTCAATTTGCTCTGTCTTGAAAGGCATTGAATAATTTGATCATTTTGGTCCAACACTCAATTAACGTGGAAACCCCACGGGTTAGACTAATCTCTCTTTGATTTTTAGGTGACAGTCTCTCTCCGACATGTCTTTTTGATCTCATGTATCTTTAGTCAAGTCTGCATATATTTGAGTTTGTCCCACGTGTGTCACACGCATACATTACGATGTCTACTGAAGAATCATATTCTTTATGAATATAAAGGCGCTAAACTCATTGCATGTCCACATCTAGAAATCGAATCACTCTTTGAAAAAATATCAATGAAGAGAAATAAAGAGAAAAAACAAAAAAAAAAAAGAAAAAAGAAAAGAGAGACGTTATGTATGCATTTCTTTAATTATTGTTACATTATTATCATCGAGATGGGTTAATTAATTAAAATAAAAATGAATCACAAATGCTGAGCATTGTTTGATTGGTGAGAAAGTGAGGGAAAATGCCTGGAATGAGCAGAAAGTTAATTGTTTCAAATGACCTCCACAAAGTACAACTATCATTTATTTGTACTATCCTACTTTAGAAACGTGTACAACTATCATTTATTTGCACTGTCCTACTTTAGAAACTTGTTGAAAATTACTCCCAACATAATTCTAATATAATTTTATCGAAGACTTCGTTCAAAATAGTAAGGCAAAACTAAGAGATTTGGAGTCAACGGAATTTTGTTGAGCAAGCACCCATGAACATGTTCAGACCCACAAAGACTAACGGAGGATTGTAGGAGAGCGAAAGCAAGGCTTACTTCAGCTATGTGATGTCATGTAATTACGTATGACGGTTTCTTTGCATACGTGAACGTGTAATTCATGGGTTCTTGAAAACCGAGAGTAGTAATGTGTTCTTTTTCTTTTCTAACGCATTGATTTGATTTCAACGAACTTGTCTTCTTAAATAAAGACCGAATTCCCTTTATATTCGGCAGCACTACCGGCCACCACCATTACATTTCATAGGTTGGAGGTCGTCGTCATTATCGTCTGCTTTCGTATTAATTATAGCATCGGCGGCGTAAACGAACTTGCCTCTCTCGCAGTACCAGCTATTGCTACTGCTCAGATTTTGAATATTCTCGTATATTAGTTGAGGGTTTTTCTAGTTATCTTATATTGAAGATCTTTCAACCCAAATCCATGGATTGGCAGTGCAACTTGACCGAAGAAAAGGTAAACCGGTTTTTGTTTTTGCTTCATTTTCATATTTTTGCATGATTATGCATGTGCAGTTTTGTTAGCTAGCTGTGTCATAATCCATTTTCATTGCTAATTTTGAGCCGGGATGTTCAGGTGGAAGAGCTGCAAGCGAGGTTGGAACAGGTTCGCAAAGAGAATGAAAATCTGAGATTTATGGTGGAGGCAATGAATAACCACCGCAATATTCTGGAAACTCGTCTCCAGGAAATTAGGGCATGTTCTTATGACTTGAACAATATTGGAGTAAAAGCACAAGTTCCTGTTACCAATGGCAAGACATCGAGAATCTTGGTCAAAAGAGATTCCAGGGACAATAGCCTGGTAAGTCTTCCAATGAACACCGTGTATACGTAGATCTCTTGTATCACTCCAAGAGATTTTATCGGTTGAATAAACCAGCAGCATCCGTAATACATTTGTGATTTCAGGTAGTGAAAGATGGATATCAATGGAGGAAATATGGCCAAAAGGTTACTAAATATAATCCATCACCTCGAGCTTATTTCAGATGTTCTATGGCTGCTTCTGGATGCCCTGTCAAAAAGAAGGTTTGTATTGATCCTCAACAGTTTCTTCGAGTATCTCAGCCCAGAAATATACCACAATTAAGTGCACCTTTTTCATGATTCCTGGATTTAGGTTCAAAGATGCATGGAGGACAAGTCATTTCTAGTAGCAACTTACGAAGGACAACACAACCATGATGTTCATTGTTTTTTTGGTCAATCTTTCTCAGGGAGCTCACCCAAAACTTCAATGGCTAGTGATTTTCGCATTCCGGCAGATCAAACAACTGATCTTTTTGGATCAGATGTTACAGTTGATCTTACTCTTTCTGGGTCTAGTCAAGAAAATAAAAGAACCTCTGAAAACATTATGCCAGAAAGTAACAAGCTGAAGAAGAAGAAGATTGAAGAATATGTTGCATCATTAACCAAAAATCCCAACTTCACCATGGCTTTAGCTGAAGTAGTTGCAAGTTCCATTACTGACTTGCCTACAACAACAATGCTGTGAATTCAGAGTGATTTACGGATTTTACACGTTAGGTGTAAACTAGGGGATTTTAAACCGAGAAAAAAGAATAGCAATTTATTGTAGTATTATTTCTTTTTCATGAAGCTGCAGCACTGAGCATCTTCACTAACTTGGCCTGAATTTGCCTCAATTGGAGTTCTCGGCGTTCATACTTCATGTCAAATTCCACTTATTTGTACTCAGGTGTCAAGTTATTGTTCGTAAGATTCCTTAATGAAAACTAAAAAATTTTCATTGATGGACAAGCAGATGTTAAAGGGCAAATGTTAAGGGCCTTAGATCCATATAACTTGATATAACCATAATAAAACTTGATTGGAAACAGCTTGGAATTTAGCTCAAATCTTGGCATTGATCTATTGTCAGAACCAAAAAGAAAATTTAACAAGCTGACAAAACAGATTGAAGAGAAATTAGATCACTTCTATGTTTGTAAAAGAAGAAGATATTTTATGCTTGCTACTCATTTCAACAAGATTACATTTACATTCCTATAACTCAAAATATACAGAAGAAATCATGTAACATTTTAAAGAAATATAATTTATAGATTTGGGTAGAAGAAACTAATACAAACATTTTTACAACAAAATTTTTTGAGCTGCCTTATAAGTTGCTCACTGTCAGGATTTTGTCCGACTCCATCTCTGTTACAGAAACAATAAGCATACCAAAATCAATAGACTGAAAAACTGATAAAATTCCCAAAAAGAGAATTGATGGTGTGATAGACAGGCTTACTGATCTTGCTCTTGCAACACATTAACATTCGTTTCCTTGACCGTTTACTCTTGCTGTCTGACAAAAATTCTTACCCACAGCATTGTTCTTTGGTCTTGCTAGTATTAAGTTGTGTCCTTGGTCTTTGGATATATTTTCCTCCGTGGAATAAATATCTTACCTGTGGTCTGACCACTTGCGTTGTTGATCAAAGGGATTGGCGCTTACAACAATCGATCATTTGATAGTGCTACTCTTCAATGGACTTTGTATTAAGTGTTCGGGCTGCTTTTTGGGAGCTCCCTTCTTCATCTTTTCATTTTCTGCATCCTTCTCTGCTTTCTTCTTTTCAAATTCAAGCTGCTTGCAGTTTTCATTGTGTGCTCGTACAAACATCCTCACAAAGTTGAGCAGAGTAGACACAACTACAAATTCCATAAGAAGAATAAATGATATAACTCAGAACAAACCACGTCAATAAGTCTGAAGAAGAGACTTCAAATACTACTGCTTGAAAATGGAACTCAAAAAATGAAGGTCAGTAGACATGCACAAGTATCAGGGGGCTTAATTTGCGATTTACATAATTCCAAGTACCAGCAGCAATAGCTTCATTAAATGATTCTAAAAGTACTCATTAAAGTTAAGAAGGTATAAAACATGGTGTAAATAAATGCAAAATGATTATTATATTTGTCATTTTGTGGCAGCAAAACAATGGCACTAAAAAAAAAAAAAAAAAAGAGAAATAATGACCTTAGATACCTTGCTCAAATGGGCAACGTGCCGGATCTTCCCCAAAATACTGAGCCAATGCATCTGCATTTCTACCCTAAAACATCTGAAGTCAGACGTCTGTCCAATAATGCTTATAATTTATTGTTCAATGACATATAACTGTCAGACAGGAAAATAACTACAAAATAAATTAATAGACAATCATACTTACCACACTGGAATAAAGGGAAGCCAAAGACCTCACTTCACCTTCAGCAAAACTAAGGAACTCCTTTAAAATCTATACATTTTTAGAACCCCCAAAAAACTGTATTAGCAATTAAAGGAATAAGAAACATAAACTATATTTGTATTATAGTTGATAAATTTAAAGTGTTTACATTGGAAATGTCGTATATTCCTAGAGAAAGGCTAGAACAATCAAAATTATTATTCAACAAATTTTTACATTATGCCAGGTAAACCTATGTTAAACATCATTCTGATAATGAAATGCTCCTTAAAATGCCCACCTCAATGAGGTTAAACGTATGAGAAGAAACAACCCAAAGTTTAGTGTGCGTTTTAAGAAGCAATGCATTTGTTAACAGCAGAAAGTTCATGCAATAACATGCTTGGAGGACCCCATCCACACAATGAATACATTAATAGCTAATGCCCAGGAATTACCTTGCAAAAGTTCTGTGACACTGGGCCATCATTTTCTGAGGCGCTCAATTCCTGTACAACTTTCTCAAGACCTTTACTAATAGCTTGCATTTCCTCTGCCAAATATTTTAATTGTATCTGCATAATGATTAATCGTTCAGCCAGTATGCTAAAGACAAAGGACTAACATAAAAAATGCACAAAGATAAAAGTACCTTGGTTGAAGCCTCTAAACTCACAAGATCTTTCTCAAAATCTAGAAGTTCTGGCAACTTTTCAGCAAGTACCTACAGCTTGGAAAGCCAAAATATAATCACAAAGAGGTTTAGATAATTACGTGTGTGCAGAGGTAGTGGTAAGAAGAAAATTAATACTTCCCAAGGAAAAGTTCATTCATATCCACAGAGATTTTGCTAAAATACAGGCACACCCTATTAAAGTCAAAATTCATCAGAAACTTCTCCTGAAATTTTGAAAATTGTCATACACCTTCCCTAGAATGCAGCAGAACCCTGCCATAAAGTGTCATAAATTTTGTTGAAAACCTCCCTAAACCATGGAATGTGCCCGTATATTAGCCAGGCCTTTGGAGATATCAAAAAAATTTTCCTTACATTTAATACCAATTTCTTTAGATTAAATCAAATACCCATTGCTCAATATGCACAAAATCAAGGATAGGACATCAACAAAGAATTCAGATTTTCATTCATCAAATCAAGTAATGACTGTGCTAGCACAGTGAAACAGGATGTTGATGAAGGTTTTGATTGTTATGCCAAAAATGCCAATAGACACCAACACTCTTTTATAATTTCCAACTACATGCTTTATACTCCTACTAAGATCTTATTGCTCCGAGTGTAAGGCAGTATCTTATGGGCCTGTATATGCAGGTAAAATCCCAAAAGCCAGAAGAGGAAAAGAAAATGACTTCTGATTATAAAGAGCACAGACCAATGGACGGTTACAAAATGCACAAGGAATTTCATGTTTAATGAGGTTAAAAGACAGATTTTACAGATATGGTTAGCACAGGCAACAATAAGAAAGGAAAGGGTTCTACCTTACAAAGATAATGCATGAGAGTCATCTTGTTGTTCCGGGCTCGTGTATCAGTGAGTTTGAGGAGACTATCCAATCGAAATCCAACAGCAGAACCTTCAGCCATAGAACCATATCTTACTAACAGATAGAATCGACAACAGCAGGAATTAATGTTTCTGAGAAAAAATGTATAAGTTAAAAAAAAAAAAAAAAAGGTGAAAGTGTGAAAGCACATAGATGCATCCTTGCCTACCGACAGAATTGTCTATGAGCAGAACAACTGCAAAAATAACAATTACAATAAACAAAAAGAAGAAAAAGGAATGAAAGAATTAATTTCATTTCAAGGAAATAAAGGGTGGCACAATTACCATCAATAAAAGGCCGACCTTTATGAGCTGATTCTGTTAATTTTTTCCTACCCCTTCAAAGTGACTAAATCCTACCAAGTAGTGGCTCCTTTTTCGCTTTTGCTTACCATTCACTACACATTTTTTTGAGTGTCCCTATTTATGTATATCATCACCCATCTTTTATCACCCACCCTTAAATTTATACTACAGACCATAATTGATTCCTAATTAAATAAAAACTCATTCTTATAGTTTTCCAGCTGGAAATAAATATATGTAAATATTCATATTTTTAGATTAATAAACTAAAACAAAATACTAACAAGAGAAATGTCAACTCACCCCTTGCAGTTCCGTGATTCAGAGCATTGCCCAAAGAAAGAATGGTTTGCATGATCCTTTTCAACTTGATTGAATTCCTGACCTGATGAACATATCAAGAGAAAAGATTGAACAGATGAAAATAATCAACAATATCATATTCTGAAGAAACTATAAAATGTCAATTTGGAAGTGAACTTGCCTCTTCAGATGAAGAATTTATAATATTCAAACTCTTTGTAAGGTCAGAAATCTGGAAGAGGAAAAACATCAGTCATAACAAATATTGGTAAAAGCAGCAACGAGATTCTGAGAACTATAGGACTAAATCAAACATCCTCTAACCTGAGGATGGAACTGCATCTTAAATGAAAAAACTCGTAGCTTTGACTCCACCCGTGGCACTTTCATCAATTCTAGGAAGAACTGTCACAAAATACACAAGATTATATTCAGAACAAAATAAAATAGAACATTGAAGGTAGTTTTTCAAACCATACGTAGCAATTCTACCACATATATTATATAGGCAGTCAATTCCTATGAAGCAAACAATTGCATGACTATCAGCTGACATATATATCTACTTCCACTGTTTTATAATTGATTAAACTGATAAGGAAATGCAAGGCAACCCAATATACGTACTATCTGTTCATATAGGTGGCACAAGCCATTTTTATTAAAAAAAGGAATGTGAAAAAGAACTGTAAAGCAAAAGAGTAATCCACTCGCCTGTTCACATTTTCCCAAGTTTTCCATGTCTCCTTTGTAGTTCTGCAAATAAATTTACAGTTTGTTTATACTAAACAGAAATGCAGATTAGTGATTCTAAGAAAAACCATGACATTAAGGAATGAAAGATTTCAACTGAGAAAGAGAATCATTATGATAGAGAAAAGCGCACATATGTCCAATACCCTGAGTAATTCCATTTCTTCTTTTGTTGGACAAAACTTAATAAGGTTATCGACCTGATCAACATCCATTGCTGAATCATCCAAAGCAAGGATTGAACACTGCAAGACGGTAGCAGGAAAGTTCTAATCAGTGAACTAATAAATTGGTGTAGCACTGTAACTTTCCCAATACAAAACTAGCAGCGGGGGCCATTGAAGATTTAAATTGATATACTATCCAATGTGCTTATGAGAAAATGGCTTTCGTTTCTCTTTTTTTTTTCTTAATTTTTTCAAGAAAAAGAAAGTGCTGTTTCAATTGTTAACTAAAAGGAATTGCTAAATAAGATTTACCCCAATCCAAGTTTGTCCCTTTCCTGAGCAAAAGTCAAGGACTAGACGGTTCAGAATATACTAGATAATGAGTATCCTTCACTAAGAAGGCAAGATGGAGTATGAAAGAGAGTAAGCAGTAACATCATAATCGTCACAATTTCTATTGCAAATTAAAAATGTCCCATTAGGAATTTCTTACCATCAAATCAGGCAAAGGAACTTTAACTTTTGTAAGCATAATTTCACAATTATATGCTCGCCTAAGCTCAATCTGCAAAACCAGTAAATAACTTGTGATTCATCTTTCATCCTATGAATTAGGCTACCATGAGACCTATGGAACAATCCTTACTAGATTGATGGACTGATCATTCACAACATCCAACAAACGTTAAACACTAATTACCAGCTGGACTTTCTCAGATTTAGGTCTCAAGTGGCGACTTGACTTCCCATGATTGCCTCCATGATCTGAATTTGGAGCAGCTGCTGAGAAAAGGTTCTCTAGTTCTGACATGTCAAATTCTGGAGCCCTGACAGTAGAATGCCAAGAAAATCAACAGGGTCAAAACAAAAATAATGAAATGGAACCAATCAAAGTATAGACACCAACAACATGATGCATACTTAGAAGCTTCATCAGATTTTTGTGCCTCAGCCCATAAGCTTCCTTGCATGGCCCTTGTTAACTTTAACCAATGATATGGTTTCAGGTTGCTCTTTCTAGATTGAGATTGATTTCTGGGATTTCCACGTGTTAAGCCTCGTCCTTTTGCATTGAATGAAGCACCAGGAGGAGGTCCAGGAATTGGAGGGATGCTGCCATTACTAACTCCAAAATGAGATGGAGGAGTGTCATCATTAGCTTTTGACCCTCTGGCAAAAGGAGCTGGTGGATGTGGCACAGGCGGAGGATGTGCTGACTTATCAGACAACGAAACCTTTGGAGGGAAATTGGGAGCAAGGGGTGGTGACGCTGGCTCTGCTGAAGATGTATTGCCCCTGGAATGTAAAGGAGGTGGAGGTGGTGGAGGAGGTCCAGATGTGATTGCCAAACTCTTAGTAATTGGTGGAAAAGAGACAGAGGAAGCAGTTGACAAAGCAACCATAGAGGGTGGCAGAGAAGGAGAGGGGGTTGAAAATAAGTTCTTGACTGTGGAAGATTGAAATGTTCCTGAAAATGAAGGGGGTGGGGGAGGAGGAGGTGGTGTTGATAACGAATTCTTCGCAGAGGAAGATGGAGACGTTGCTAAAAATGGAGGTGGTGATGGAGGAAGAGGTGCGGTTGAAAATGAGTTTTTGAAAGAGGAAGATGGAGGTGTTCTCGAAAAAGAAGGGGGTGGGGGCGGGGAACGGGGAGTTGAGAATGAATTTTTAGCCATGGGAGATAGAGATGCCTCTGAAAAAGAATGGGGTGGAGAAGGTGAAAGGGGAGTTGAATGCAAGTTCTTAGTAACAGAAGTGGGCGCCTCTGAAGAAGGCATGGGAGGTGCAGTAGACTGGTTTGATACTGACTGCTCTCTACCCAGTGATGTGGTTCCAGGAGGTTGGGCAAGTAAAGAGTGCATTGCCTTGGCAGCCAATTGTGGAGGGGGAGGAGGAGGAGGAGGGGTCACACTATTTTTTTGAATAGTTGCAGGAACTAACAATGAAGATTGCATAGAGGAAGGCTGTGATGATGGTGCTGGTGCTGGTGCTGGTGCTGGTGCTGGCGGAGGCGGCCGAGGCAGAATAGACATGTGACTCAGCTGTAGAGGTTTTATTATATTTGTGACACAAGGAGAAGTAGGTGCGGTAGGTAAAGATCTTGTCACCTGATGTGTGACTTCCTCATTGTTGGATCTGTCATGATCATGCAATAAAGCTGTAATTCCAAGGGATGAGGGGGCACTGTGATATCTTGATACAGGAACAGGTAACCCTTGGAAGGAATTGTAAGAAGCTGAAGCAGATAGTGAAGTCTGAGGTAATCTCGGAGAAATGATCTTAGATTGAGCAGGTCGTTGGAGAGTAACTTGCAGTTCTTTGGATTCAATCTTGTTTTTGAATGAATTTGCATCAAGGGACGGCTTAACAGATGGCATAAATCGTATCCCTTTAGCAATGGATGCAGGACTCGTAATGTGATCCAATGTGTTCAATTTTAGTGGCTCTTCATCTTTTGCAAGAGTTGATTCTAGCATAATGTTGCCTCCTTCTGCATTCTGGTGACAACCAGTCTCCAAAGTTTCTTGGATGATATTTGATGATTTGATATGCTGGAGCATGTTTACTGCAACATCTGACTTTGGATCAAACCAATCAACATTGCTGAAAATTTCTTGTACTTTAGCAAATGCTTCAATAGGAAGGCCATCTTTCTCCTCTATACCAGGCAAATCAATTGAAACAAGAGAAGTTGCAGTGTTCATCTCTGTAAAAAGGACCTTCATCCAGACCGAAGATATTAATTTCCATGTCTTTTGTTTTTTCCTTTGATAAAAAACAAGAAAAAGTTTCATTAATAAAACAAGGGGACACTCCTACCTCTGCTCTGAAGTCCTTGGGAAATTGATTTTTAGCATTCCACAAGACGTCAATTTCATCACGGTTAAGCATCAAAATGTTTGACCTTATAAAGGCTGTATTGAACATGACCCGAAACATCATCTCTTCATGCTCTTGATCACTATCCACATTAATACACTCAAGTACAACATCACCTTGAATATGGCAATGGATGTCAATTTTTACTAGTTCACAATCTGCCTGCAACAACATATGAAGGTGATGAATAGAGGTATAATTAAGTTTGGGGACCACAAATTCACCTTCGATTTACAGAATTGGAAGGGAAAAACAATCTCAGAGTCATAATGTACCAGAAAACAATGTCTAGTCTTAATGTACTTGTAATTCCTCAATAGATGCAAAGAAACCTCTGAAATAGGTGCAGATAAAAACTATAATTAACCAAAAGCTAAAAAAAGGGAGCAAACACTTGGAAGAAAGAAACATATATTAACACTTCTCTCTTTGGGTTGTAAATACTCTAAATCCTAAGATTTCCAACATGATAAAAATGTAATGACTCTAGCAAGCTTCAAAATAATGTGCAGTGTTGTACGCATCCTCTTGGGTGACCTATCATGAGTCAAAAGCTGCAGTACCCTTACATGTCTTCCATTAACTCAGGAAATATGTTATCTAATACCTCTTCAAACATTCCAGTGGCACTCTTTGCTTTTGGAAAAGGAAAGATCCTCACTGAAATAAAGGAAATATATATAGTTATCATGCTAGGGGTGGAACAGGTTACTGATACAATCAAGGGCAACAATTTCGCTCAAGATTCAGAAAGTGCAAGAGATGCAATTTCACAGATTTTGACTACCTAGGACTAAAGCAGTTGCAAATCATGTATCAGTCAACACTGGACAGAAGCATTGCAACTTACTGTCCTAACTAAGAGGTGTCAGCCGTTGGACCTCTAAATCAAACAAGAAATGAAACATGCATACTGTCCTATCAGAAAATCCAAAAATAGCATCCACTGATTCTACTGAATCTAAGGGGGAAAACATATCACACAACATGCTTAATCACAAAATCCTAAATTAGTATTACTTGCAAGAGAGAGATGAATAATAGGAGGGCAACCGTCCTAAGCACATAAAAATGAAAATGAACAAAACATAAGAGAGTCAACTTTTTGATCTGGTATAAATTTCTGTTAGAATTTTAGACCAAAGGAGCAAAAAAATAAAAGGAAGACCCACCTGCTTGTAATGCTGGACAAGTTTGCTCCTTTTTGGAGTTGAGAACAAAACTTTAGGAGTTCGATCAGCAACCATAAAAGGATCTTGCCCATAAATCCTAAATATTGGGCGACAGCCCCCTTCTCCATCCAAACTGGGCATGATCCTAAGAATAATGCAATCCAGTGTGAGTGCCCTATCCAGAGGAGGCCATTCTGAGCCCACATTCCTTCTTGAGACGTATTGAAGGTACCTCAATTGTGAAGGCAATGGATTCAGCGGTGACATTAGCTGCAAAAGCTCACAAGGTGCTTGCTTGTAAATCATGTCCAAAGTTTTCTGCTCCCCGGTAAACTGTTTCCTATAAAGCAACAGAGCAGAGAGCATAAAGGCCAAGACTGGCCACCCACCTCTTTCACAATGCATCAAGAGCACATTCTGTTGCCCAAGGGAGAGCCAACTTTCACTTGACCTCAAGAAGTGATGGACCATCTCCATTGTGAGTAAGGGGCAACCTTCATAGTGACGAGGATAATCCATTACAGTCATATCATACTCAGACAACACATGAGAAATCTGGCTTTGGTGTTCTCCTTCTCGAAAGTTAAACACCATGAAAGAAGCATCAGGAAAGTAGTCACGGAGTTGACCCACTATGCCTCCCAAATATAGCTTATATTCTTCGTCTTCTAAAATGTCAGTGGTGAAGCAGCAATCGAAGACTACATGATGCAAGAGCAACAAGAAGAAGAAAAGTTAAAAAGCTAAACTATCAGTTTATAAAAAGTTTCATTTTCTTTTTCAAAAGTCGCAATCACCTTTAGGTAATATAATCCAAAAACTAAATGTTTTTATGCCAAATGACAAGTACTTGCTAAAAGGCACTGGCATGGATTAAACTAGACTTAATTGGTTTCAACTATAAATAAATTTTGAAAGAACAAAAAAGATAAATTAAATATAAAAGCTTTCATTATATGATCATGTTAAAACATCCAGCCCCTACTACATACTATGTAGTGAGCTAACACATGAAGCCTTTTGTAAATAACTTCCATTTCTAGTAAAATGGAAAACATTATCCAGTCATATAATTCATGCATTATTCACCATAACATCAGCAAAGCGAGGTATCCAAAACCGAAGGAAAAAACGCATTCGTTCAAACAAATTTGGCCAAACCCCATTCGTTAAACAACCATAACCAATCAAAACTGAAGGAATAAACGCATTACCGTAAACCCTTTCAGAGATCTCCAGAAGCCCATCAGGCGGCTTCCTATAAAAGAACTTCCTAAACAATGCCATGCTTTAAACGATCCAAAAAAATCACCCACCCAAAATGACCTACAAATGCCCGAAAAAATGCCACATTGAAGCAAAAAAACAAACCCCGTCCCAGCTGATATAATTTCCAGATCAGAAGAATGATGGCACTGAAGAGAGTGAGTGTATATTCAGGAATCAGAACCAAAGGCATGGATTTGGCCAGGTTTTTAAGGAAAACTTATGTGGGCATTTTTCTCGTTGTCTTGACATTCACACTTACTGTTTTCTTTTCCCTTTCTTTTCCCCTCTGTAAGGGGCAGACTTAGCTTTCAATCAATTCAATCAACAGAAGGCAGAGGTTGAGAATTACCTAGAGAAAAAGAAACAGAAAACGCTATGAAGAATATTCCACTGTCGTTTCGAGACAAGTGAGAGATTGTATGGTGGCTGTTAAGGGAATGATAAAAGGAATCCAAGGATCTGAAGCTTGTCTCGTAATGTCCATCTTTGTTTTTGTCTTGTTTTTTTTTTACTTTTGCGTCTTTGGCTCTTAGATAACAGTGATTTGTCCTTGTAACTTTCGTTTGTTGTTTTGAATACTTACATTCAAGTCCACAGCATTTTATATTGATATCAAATAAGTCCCTTATCTCCAAATAAAAAGGTTAGTAATTTTCATCAAAATTTTATATTTTTCAAATATTTCATATATACAGCAGTCTCAAACCAAGTTTTACGTTTGTCGGTCAAAATTTAATATAAAAGAAAGTACTTTTGTCATTTCAACAAGGACTAGGGACTATTTAATATAAATCTATAAATTATTTGAAAAAAGTATATAATTTATAAACTTAGGGATTTAGATGTTATTATTCTTTTCATTTTTATTATTTATTTATAAAGAAAAATCTAATTGGATCCATACGAGATTGCCAGCACGTGTGCAACTCAAGAAGAAACAACGGACTAAATTCATTCAATAATAGTTTGGTAACGCAATATTTAATATTCATATTTGTAATTCATCCATTTATGCCATAATTTAATTAGTTATATATAATTAAGAGAAAATTTTAAATAGTACATGTATGTAGTGGTATTATTTAATTAATAAAATAAAATAAATTTATTTAATGGTAATAAATATAAAAAATTAAAAGAA
The DNA here is from genome assembly GCA_032401905.1 of Swietenia macrophylla. NCBI lineage: Eukaryota > Viridiplantae > Streptophyta > Magnoliopsida > Sapindales > Meliaceae > Swietenia > Swietenia macrophylla. The sequence continues at coordinate 576,400 of CP135561.1, read as the reverse complement.
TTTATAAATTTTTTATTACACTAATTAATTAATAAAATTTTTTATTTATTATTCAAAAATAAATTTTTAAATAATTTTGTTATATTAATATGATAAAATTATTTTATTTAAAATTTTTATATAATTAAATAAATTAAAGACTCAATTTTTGCAATAAATTTAAGAAATAAATAAAGAAATAGGCACAATCAGACAAACAAAAACATAAATATGGCTTTATTGATTTGGTATGGAAATTAGTAAAACACCCCTTCATTGATACCATACAAGCCCTTTTTGGGTGATGGTATAACAGTAATTTGATCATGTCAAACAACCGGGGACCTCGTTGATGCAAACAGGAAAATTATATCCTTATTTGGGAAAATATAAAAACTTGTAGATCTAGTTGTTATTACCTCTCTTAACTAAAATTAAAGTAGGTGATTAATTAAGCATTAATCAAGGCTTTTTATAGCATTGTACTTTTCTATTAAGTTGCAAAGTGTTATGATTAAAAGTTACTTTACTTGGCACGTGTGATTTGGTTTGGTCAAATGCTTGGGTTTGTGGTCTCGTGACGAAAATGATTAAAGGCACTTTCCCGAGATTAATTATGAAATAATTAAATAATTAACATCCTTAAATATGATTATAAAATTTAACCAACCACTTAATTTTGTTAATGTAAAAAATTTAATTAGATGGTATTTCATAGCAAGTAAAGTTTAAAGCGGGATGATTATGTCATGTTAATATATGTTATAGAATTTTATAAATAATAGAAATTGATTATTTAATTAATAAAATAAAAAATTTTATTAATTAATAATAAATTAAAAAATTATATTATTTAATTATTATTATAAAAAAATTTATATAATTCTTAATTTTTTATTAAATATTAATAAATAAATTTATTTTTTATTAATTAAATAATTTTACGTATTTATTGTAAAATTATCTCACTTGTAATAAAGTATGTACCCAAAAAAATGATGATTTTCACGGGTCGGGTGGACCGGACAAATCATTTATTCTTTCATCTGTTTATTTTATTTACCGTATTAACGTTTCATTAAATTTAATCCTCAGTTCTGTGGTATTGACATTGATTTCAATCCTTATGGACAGTCTTTAAAGGCTCACGTACTCGTTTGAGGATCACAAATGTTCTATTAAACGAAGAAGAAGAAGAAGAAGAAGAAGAAGATGCCAGGGAATCGCTATTGACGATGGAGGGTTGTTGAGGGCGGAGAGTATACGGAAGTACCGGAATAAGTAAAAATGAACTTGATAAGTTGACGGAGTTACGGACCCAAATGGAAATGCTTCTCCAAAACTTTAAGGAGGAATTGCAAGTGAGAAATACAGTCGCTAAGCCATCCGAATACCAACGATTTGTACGGGTATCCCACCGCTGATGTCCCAGAAAGGTGGAATCTAACTGCCACCATCTCCACAAAATCTTGCGACTTGGTATGTTCTGCCAGAGTTAACAACTACAATTACCATATGTGAGCAGTCTCTGAAATGTGACATGCCTAAAGAGGAAAATGTTTGGAAGGAATAGATCAACTGCAAGCAGAATTTGAGGCGGAGTTAGATCATTTGCAGCTCCACTTGGGACAGTCCCCAATAGCAGTGTAGAGGTACTTGGAGTTCTTTTTTTTCTTTTAGTGGACTGTTTTTCTTCCTTGAGTATGGTACCGATGTTTCTGAATGAACCGATTACAAGGACCACAATGACTCACTAACATTGTTAATTATTTGCTTTCAGTCGTTTGTCATATGCATCCGTGTGGATTGTGATGCAAATGCTTGATTGTGCCACTGCCTTTGTCAGGAAAAGTTACATCTGTACCAATTTGGTGAAACTGTTATTTACTCAGTCTAAAATTTGTTCTCCTTCAAAGAGGTCTCACTCCGTTACATCATTTGGGATTTATTCCATCAGTTTACATACATTGGAATTGATTGTCAAGTGGTAATGGGTGGTGTGGACTTTATAATAAGGCTTTGTTTGTGCACAAATGAGATGAATGAGGTGCAACTAGCCACCTGAACTCTGGAACATTTTTGTTGGACTAATTTAGAATTTATGTTTAGAAACTTCGATTGTGGAAATTTTCACCATCTGTTTTGAATTGAAGATGAATCTTTTTGGTTTATTGAAAAACTATAGTGGATTCTCCTGTGACTGTATCTCGGATCTACCTTTTTCTACAAATGCTAGTACATTAAAAGCTTACCATCTAAGACTACTTTTTGTAGCCTATTTTCTCCAAGATTTGAAGTTGTAGTTTTTATTGTAGTCTCAAAATATTTATAGCTGCACATTCTGAGCATTGGCATTGACAGGTAACTGTTGGGCATGCTTCTTCTCCTTTGAGCTACAGTATTACATCTGGAGAAGTGTGAAATTGAACCTCAAGAGGCATGCAGTGAATTACACTGTGGAGTTCCTCCCTATGAACTTGAGAGAAGATTGCACGAAGTGCTGGAGGCAAGGCAACAAGAGCATATTAGAGAGCTTAAAGCTACTTTAGAATGTGCCAGACTCAAGCTTTGCGAGAAGGAAATAGAGATTCCTTGGTGAAAGGCACCGCAAAACTGATTTCGCAGCACATTCCAGGATCTTCAAGGTTTTACTTAACGTGGTTAGAATCTATCACTTGTTAAGGTGAGCATCAAATTGTACATGTAAGCTTGTGCTGGTTGCCGTATTTCTTGTTACAGTGAATGCGCTTCATTTATTTGTTTTCTTCAAATAATTGTTTGCAAAATGCCGCAATTTACAAGTAAATACGGCGTTCAAATTGGTCATTGATGCTGAAGAATCTCTGCCAATTGCTCTGATTCTTTCTCTCAATTAATATTAAATATAAGCCGTGTTTCGTCTACATTTATTTAAGCTATTGTTTTACTTTCCAATTAAGAATGTGTGACTATGGTTCAGAGAAAGTGAAAAGAAATCAGAGTATCAAACGCTGCAAGCTTAGCAAGAAAGTAAAATGGAAGATCCAATATATTATTCGCAGTGCGATTGGGTCCATGAATGACGACTTAAGCTATGCAGAAAACGTGTTCGCTTAAAGGCCCCACTAACAACTAATCTCTGGATGAAAGGGAACCCAACATGGTATCCGCCACAAATTTGGACGTTACTCAATCTCTTGCCTTTAAAGGAGAGGAGAAAATTCCACCCGCCCCCCACGTTTTCTCCTCCTTCTTCCTCCTCCTCCCATTTCAGTAGTCCCCACCTCTCATTAAACCCAGAAGAAGCAATAGAAATATCTTTCTTCTTCTCCGAGGTACACGTCTATTTATTGGGTTTGCATTATTTTTTTTTTTAATTTTAAACATGTTGAAGATTTTACATTTAGCGATGTTTCTGTTTGTGTTATTACTTATGATTGTAGAGAAAAAGATAGCATTTGCAGAGTCTAATGACGAGATGACGCTTGAGTCGGTGAGGGAGTCATTGATCAGACAAGAAGACACCATTATTTTCTCTCTCATTGAGAGAGCTAAATTTCCTCGTAATTCTCCTTTATACGATCAATCTTATGCTTCGATTCCTGGCTTTGCTGGTTCTCTGCTTCATTACATTGTCAAACAATCCGAGGCTCTACAAGCGAGGGTGAGTTACTGCCCCTTTTTTTATTAAAAATTTTCTTCCCGGAATGCTTGTTGGCTACATTTGCTTTGAATTTCTTTGTTATTGTTAACTGGGCCTGTTTCTCTTGGAATTGGGTCGATCCTGTGCGTCCTGCCTCCCCGCCTTTATGCATGACACATAACCATTTTACTGGATGGACAAAACGGGTGACGTGATTAATTTCTCTGACGAGCAAGGGTAATGCTTGTGGGTCATTCGGACTAGTGATACACTCTTTAATGTCAAGTGTCAACAGTAATATAATAAAGTTTGATAATCCTCACACATGGTGGAAAGAAAAGAAAATACAGCCTATATTTTTCAACTTGATAGCATGTGGTTTATGATTATGGGCTTTGCCAATGAATTTGTCGGCAATTTTAAGCGTGATTCATCAATTTATGGCATTTAACCGGGAGAAAAAAAAAAAGCTAAGAGAATTATATCCCCTTGGAACAAGTTACAGGATTATCAAGAATTTAATCTTTGCCAATATTATCGGTAAAGGAGAGTTGGGTTTCTAATTAACTATGCTATGGTAATTTGCTTTGCTGGTGTTCATAAAATATGTTATGACTGTCTTACCTTGTTTTCTCGAATTAAGATTGTCAAATTTGACGAGTGCATGCGAACATTATTCACAATAGGATGTTCTCTAACATACATTTCTTTTCTATGTTGTGCTTGGGCACTCCAGTAAAAGATGTTGTGAAGAACCTTGCTGCTAATGTTGCATAATTTTGGTGGTTTTGTTTTCTAGTTCTGCTATCGGCTGTGATCACATCAATTTCTAAAGTGAAAATGTCAAACGTGAATTCAGTGACAGTGCCCATGAATTGCGAGTTATATTCTTGTTTTCTTTTAGTTGCATTTTGAATTTCTCTACTTTGACCCACAATATGGTCTGGTATCTGACAGGCTGGGAGATATGGAAACCCAGAAGAACATCCCTTCTTCCCTGATAGTCTACCATCCTCACTGGTACCACCCTACAACTATACGCAGGTAAATTAGTTACCCAAAACACTGATTTTGTTCTCAGTAATTCCATACTTGAAATTTTATCTTTTGGACTAATCTCGATTATAGATTTTGCATCCTGCAGCCACTTCCATTAACATAAACAAGAACATATGGGATATGTATCTTAACCAATTGCTTCCACTTTTTGTTGCTGAGGGTGACGATGGTAACTATGCATCAACTGCAACTAGCGATCTTGTCTGTCTACAGGTAAGAGGAGCATTTAAACTTCTTACCAGTGTAACACAGTGCTATGGGAAGTGATAAAATAGTTGCCACTTATTACAAACGACTCAACTCTTCAGATTTTCAAGTTCCCCATTTAGTGGCAAAATGTTCTCTTCAATATGAAAATTATTGGATGTTAAGATTTGTTACCATTGCAGGTTCTCTCTAGAAGGATACATTATGGAAAATATGTAGCTGAGGTTAAATTCAGGGATGCCCCACAAGACTATGAGCCTGCAATTCGTTCTAAGGTATTAAATGTTTCTTATTAGACACTATGGTTCTTTTTGACTGGTTTATTAGTAGTCTGAACTTGGCAATCTGAAGAACCAGTGAGGCTTAAAAAATTACTCAGGATTTGAGCTGCGAATATAGTGTGAAGTGGTTAAGAACTCATGGCAATTTCAAATTCAAATTGTACGATCGTTAAAAGATCAAGGTTTCTGCCATGAATACTTTTTAGCATACTTCCAGTCATAAAGAATCCGTTTTGTCTTGATAGGTATCGTGGAATTTCATTTGCTGTGGAGTTCCAGGCAATTATTGAATGATGAACTCTGCTTATCTTTTCCAACTTCCATTTTCTGACTGTCATTCTAGAATTTAAGGTATTGTTTATTTCTAAGGTATTGTTTTGATTGTCTCAGGACAGAGATGCTCTGATGAAGTTACTAACATTTGAGAACGTAGAAGAGATGGTGAAGAAGAGAGTCGAGAAGAAGGCAATGACATTCGGGCAACAAGTAAACCTTGGCAACGACAACAAGGAAGCAAATTGCAAGGTAGATCCAACTGTAGTGTCCAAACTCTATGGAGATTGGATAATGCCTTTTACCAAGCTTGTTCAAGTTGAATACCTCCTCCGCCGCCTGGACTGAAATCTTTTCCTTCTACTCCTTCACTTTTCCTCCGTTGACATGGACTCAAATAATTACATGTATGTATATATGCTACAGGAGTCCATATTGGACAATATCTGTTGATTTATTGTGTAACTAATGCAATAACAATATCAAATAAGCCTTTATATTCTACTGAAATAACCTTAAGACCTTTCATTAGTGTTTAATTATACAGTCAGAAATTCCATATTATAAGGATATTTTAATTTAATTTGAAAAATGTCAGAGAAAAAACTGAAGAGTTGCCCTTAAACTGATGTGGGCATGTAAAAAATAAAATAAAATAACTATTAAGAAAAGCTCTGGGGTCAGTAAAACTGAGACCTGGTCTTGAAGATTATCATTTGCACTGAGCCTGCAAAGTTGAATAATTCCATCCAGGAGTCTTGATTGTCATTTTGAACATACAAGGTGGCCTTCCACGCGAGGAACCTCCAAGGATCGAGGAAAAGGTGACCTGCGAGTAAGTAAATCATCAAACAGCTAGAAGGTTTTTTTTGCCCATTTATGCTTCATTTGCATGACAGTAAGTGGGATAAATTGCCATCATTTCCTTCGTCCAGCTAATTACAATCATATCAAACTCTCAGTGAAATCAGTTTTGTTAAACTGAACAGGCTCTTACTTGCAATGCATATCCATTATATCTAATCTGTGGCCAAACCAGCTATTGTGCACGAGGATACTAAACTACTATGGAATCACAGCATGTGGTGTCAACAGCTGATTACTCTAAACATATTTCACCAAAAATACCACTCAAAGAACCGTCCACAAAATCTTTACATGTCACTGCTCAAATTTTTAAAAATTATAAGAAACTTCGAAAAATCCTGGTGATGTTACTAAGCATTTACCCATGGCAATTATACATATTAGTTGCATCAAAACTTGAGTGCATTTTCCTCAGTATGCGAGATAGATAATCTCACAAATAATAAATCAAATTGCAGAGTACTTCAAATATCAAAACTTTTCTGCCAAGAGCTCAAGATTAACCAGGTTTTCAAATAAACTTGCTGACATAGCTGCGCCTAGCCTCAGAATTGAGAAAATCCGATCAGCAGGGGACCGTTCTATTAATCTGCCATTGTTGGCCTGATGCAGTTCTTCTATAAGCTGAAGAATTAAGAGATGGCATTTTCCACAGATTCTCGGAGTAAGTCTCAACCTTTTTCGTATGTCTGGACAACCAAAGAGATAAATTCCAACTTCCTTAACCTGTAACCATTTCATAATTAGAACACCATATCAGAGTGCTTCGCGATGAAGTCGCTACATGATGATGTATGGCATTCAAAAGTACCTGAGTTAACGATTTCCAGTCATTATAAGCAGATCCAATATAGACGTCACAACGATCTGATATCCAAACTTTAGCATGGACAATGCCTGAACCCCACCAATTACCAAGTAATCGTCACATTTTCCACATTTGGTCTACCTTAAGCAAGGTTCGAAGGTTCGGTGGTGAGATCAGGATATACACCCGAGTGCTGTAGTGGCCTGAAAAGAAATTCAAATTCACAGGAACAGAAAATTGGACAAGTTTCAGAAGATGCCAATTACCCGTTACGAAAAATCTATAACTTTGTGAAATACTGCAGTGAAAAATTGTTTATACATACCTGATATTGACATTGCAGTCAGCGGCATTCTCAAGAGAATTATAAGCATCGAACCCTTCTTGTGCACCAAATTTCTGCATATCTTCTTTAGAGTAACCATAATCCCCAGAATGGGGATCATTTAGATGTGCAACTACTTCCCAATACTGAGCTATTACGTCTAGTCTCTTTGTAGAATTGTCAGCCAACCGTTACAATACATTCCATATTAAAAATACAGTAAGTAAAACGATGATAGAAAAAAGAAAAAGGACAAGAATTTCGTTATATTTACCGGTAGAAAGAACGCCGGGGACACGACGGAGGCGGGACATGTCTGTGGGGATTGATTGGACGAGCCATGCTTTGCTTGTTCTTGATGAAGATGAGGATGAACTGATAGTTGTCATTGAAAGATTGAACTAGATTGGATAACTGATAAGCTGATTCTGTATGTTGGTCTGGGTTTCATGTTCGTTTCTTCTACTTTCTTTCTGTGACGTGAATCAGTAATCAGTAATGGTGTTGGAGAAACCAATGGGTTAAAGATGGAAAGTAAAACGGAATCTGAAAACTGGATACTTAAAACAACTTGTTTGTTACTTCAATTAAACTAGTTGCCTTTTGCTGTTTTCGTACACCACTCCGCTTGCCACTTAACTGTGCCGCGATACCTTAAGTTCTGATCGCCAATCAATTTAATTGTTACCGTTCCAAAATTCTCTGTTCTGCCAAGATGCCAGCGGTTTTAAGGTCAAATCTTACAGCACAACTTTAATAAAGAGAATTTTCACAAATTTCATCCCATTTAAAGGAATTATCCCTTTTAATGACCATGAATTGCAGTAATCTACGCCTTATTTCCATTTGCTCAGTATCATTTGGCATATGGTACATGAAAAAGGGTTCCTCCAGAATAATACATCCAACAGAAGTTCTTTTGACCCTCGTGGGGAATGAATCGAACAAATATAAGCTTTACTTTTTTGATTAGGTTAACTACTGATGATGACAAAATAGATAAGTTTTGCGGTTGGAATTAATAGTGTTAGCAAAGATTGGGCACTCAAAAAGAAACCGACTACAAATATCAGTAGATGAATCCGTTTCTTGGAAGACGAGAGAAATGATAGCCCATGACAAATGATCAACTAAAACAAAATCCTACCACTTTTTACACTTAAAAAGTACTTTCTTTTGACCCGTTCATCAATCCATATTAACCTCAAAATCCTTCTTCTGTTAAGATACAGAGTGCCTCCTATGTCTTGAGGATGAACCAGATGATTTAGTATCGCCAGGAGCCAATGATGCTGGGCTTTGAGAACTTCCGGATGTCTCGGAACTCTTCTCTCCATGTCCTTTACCCACAACCCACAACTTATCAAATATTCTCCTTGATCTAGACGGCAACAACTGCAAACTGCTTTTGCTGCTTTTGCTGTTCTTCTTAGTTAATTTTCCATTTTTTTGGAATTCTTCATCTTTTATCTTCATTTGACTCATTTGTTTCTTAAGGGACTTGCGATCATTTTCTGCCGCTGTCTTCTCCCATTCTTCATCTGTGTTGGTTGTGGATTGTGAAGCATCACGGGGATTGTTGCCAAGGGCATGAACCCCGGCTGCTGCTCTAACCTGCTCATAAAAGAGTACTTGCACTACAACTCGGAGGGGAAGCCTCTCATTCTGTGCAGCATGCATAGAAGCATCCAACGTGAGTTTCCTGACATCCATCAGCCCACAAATCTTCTTTCTTTCAGCTTTTGTCAAGCCTGGGTGTTCCTGAAGACAGAGTAACCTATCAGTACCTTGTATGAGTAAGGTTTTCACATAGGAGTTGCATCCATATATATTCAGTATTCCAGTTCTCATTTACAAGAGAAGCAAATAATAATTTTTTTTAAGTCACTAAAATACACAAGTTTATATCCGTTGGGAAAATTTTAGACCCTATTTCCTAATTTCAACATCAAGCTTATATGATGTTCATTTCCTGGATGATCTGCATGTATATTACAAATTCAGGCAATTTGATTCAACTAAAGTGTCTGTATAAGTTTAACTAAAATTAATGAGCTCAATGGAATTGATGCTATATAGCAACTGAAAGCTTACCTTCAAGTAGACGTCAATGGCATTGTAGAGTCCATCATGAATTGGTCTAGCTGACTCTGGAATTGACCGTGCTAAGTCAATGAAACTGGCAAGGGTAAGATTTGGATCATGTGCAATTTCTGCCAGATACCCATCAATTAATTTACCAACGGCCAATAGGGATCCATGCCCTAAAACAAAATCATCAGTTACCTTCTCATTTCTGTCTACATCACGCAAAGCCCAACTAGACGTTTCATGCATCATATGCTCATTCGCAATACATTGCACCAACTCAACGTCATAAGAAGTGGTCTGAGGAGAACGTGCAGGTATTAATAAATCTTTAACAGAAGCCTCGTGCAACGTCAAACTGATCCTCTTCACCAGATCTTCCCTTGCCAAATCATCCACACCAACCAAAATGGAAACCTTCAACAGTTTCAGCAAAAAACTACACGAGCAACCAACACCTTTATCCGAAGGCAATAAGCAAACAATTGTTTCTACCAGAAACTTATTCCTCTGGGTTTGGGCATCGGACACCAAAGCTTCAATAGAATCTGGCAACCATCTGATGGCATAGGCTCTCAGTGCCTCCCCAATCACTAAACCATCCATTCTTCCCTTTGATTTCACAGCTACCATGACTCGCCTGTAGAGATCAATCTCCAGCTCACATATGTCTTCAACCCACCAATCCTTTGGAACAGACTCAATTCTCTCAGCAAACTTGACACCATCCTCGATTATTCTATCAGGCGCTGATAACTTCCTGTTATAAGTGTAGGACCAGGTCACATTTGCAGGATCCACAGAAGTTTTTGATGCAACGGAATCTATACATCTCCCGACAATCTTCAGGTCTTCAGACCATGGAAGAAGAGATTTGGTGGTCTGGAGAACAATAATGGAATCTTTCCAGCTGCGGAAGATACTGGAATTGAGAAACACCTCAATTTTAAAAATTAAGTTTCCTCGATCTACATCCTCAGTCATCTCAAGATACTCAGCTGCACAACGAGCAGCCACAACATTGTAAGCATTGAGTGTAACAGTCATTCCATAGCAGAATTTCGCACAAATCTCAAAGGCTTTTGGTCCACCAGGAAAATCAACTATATTAATTTCTTCAGAATTGTCCTCACTGGCTTTCAGCACTAATCTATGCAGCCGATTGCTCTTAGACAAGAGTGGAAACTGCAAAGGAACCAAAAAAAGAAAAGGAAAAAAAGAAGCAGCTTTACAAGCAAGGACAGACCAAGCTATGGACAGTAATTGTAAAATCAAAATGTCCATCAAACATCAGAAAACGTTTTAAGTATTTCTCAAAATGCTGACTAATTTAAGAACTAAATTGAGTTGACGCAAAGTCAACTCACTTGAAGAAAAAAGTAAATGGCAAGAAGACTATACCTTGTGCAGGTAGAACCTCACTTCACCAACATTTAAGATGACATCTGTTGACAATTCGGTTGTCACATACCTGCATGAGCAATTACATCAAGCTAAGCACACAGTAAAAAGCAAAAACTGAGAATGCCATAAATACTATCTCATCTAAAGTGACATACCGGCAACAACTAAAAGACCCATACAATTAGCCAAATTTGAAGTTCACATAACTGCACCTACAAACAGAGCATCTATATTTGCCATTTTAAAGGCAAGTTGACCAATTAAAAATCTGGATTTCGCCTCACAGTTGAAAATCAGGGTGCATGTTGTAATCCAATGAAAAGAAAAAGACTAATCCTTTCAGACCAATTCAACAGAATTTATATCTTTAAAAGCAGAGAATAAACAAGATATGCAACATGCTACATTCTTCAAGACATGTGAACCAACTATAACTAGCACAGTCCAAATGTTAGTAGTTCAGTCTCACACCATTTCAGGTATTTGGTAATCATACAAATCCAAGAGGAGTTAACTAGTTAATTAGTCGCATCATGTTTTTGTCAAAAATTTTATTTCAGTTCCCATGTCCTGGGCAAGCTATAGTCCTGACCCTTTTCCGGACCGCAAAATGATATCAGGGGCCAAGCCAAACAAACTATAGTGGCTTCGTCATACAATGAAGCAAAGATATATAATCACCTGCATTAGCATTTTGATGCCCTACAAGCCTAAAAATATAAACTTTACCTTTGTCCTGTTGGAATAAATATATTCTCAGAATAGTATTTAAATTATTGTTATTCTTAACAAAGCTCCTTCAGTATAAATAACCCAAATTAGTTACACTGAACAACCAAAAAAATTTAAAAAAAAAAACCCACAAGGAACCATGTGAAAATTCACATGCTCTGATAAACCAATAAATCCACCATACAATTAAACCATGTACAGCCAACCATCTTCTGTAGTTGAAAAATAAGGAATGAGATCATTTCATTACCAAACAATTCTTGTGACAACTCACCAAGTTGAATAAATATCATCCAACCACATGCCACCTATTTACTAAATCACACTAAGATACATAAATTTGAATTTTTTCAAAAGAAAAAAGGACATGTTACCAGTAGGTGGAACAAATATTACTGTTCACGGGAGAAAACTCCTAGTGATGATTAAATTCCTCCAACCCCTTTATGCCTTTACCACAATTTGGACCACTAAACTCTTCAAAAAGAAGACATATTAACAGCTGGACCACCCCCTCAGATACCTTCCTTTTTCTTCTCCATTTCCTTCTCGTTCTCTCATCCATCATAACACGAACTATAATAATAATGATACTTCCTCAATACACCCATGTGGTTAATTTCTTACCAAGCAAAAGGAGTACGAACAAAATATTTTATTTCTTAATGACGATTTCTTTTTAACAGGGTATGATTGATTTTTTGGATTTTCATCATGAGTGTTAAATCTCTATTGAACCACATCATCGGCGTATACAAAAATACAAGACTAAATAAATTTCTCAAATATCACAGAAAGAAGAACACGTTCATCCATAACAAAGGCAAAAGCAAAATAAGAAGAACAGATACAGAGTAAAATGAGGAAATAAAAATGTGTAGTTTCTTACCTGACGCATTTACCGTCAGCTTGAAACGCATCAGGCTTCGAACCCAGCTTCATAAACTTCATTTTTATGGTCACCGAATTAGCCTTAAAAAGAAAAAAAAACCAAAAAACCAACAGCCAAAAAACTTCAAGAAAGTTGACAAACAAGGACACTGGTTTTTCTGAAGCAACCGCCAATCAATATACAACTTCTCTCTTTACTTGCTACTGTATTCTGAGACTTTCTCTCTCTTTGAATCAGAACGGAGACAAACCCAGATGAAGAAACCAGAAACCTAGACCAAAAATGGCGTTTTTATCAAAAGAATCCCTCCTCCTTTTTTCTCTCTCTGTCTTAAAACACGCTACCACATAAACAGGCATAGTTACATTGGACGACCTCTGCCTTATAGCAACTCCTCGAATCTCTCGCTGCTCCCATCGATTTTGAGCCTTTATGATGATACTGACGACGCCAAACAAAATATATACCAATTAAATTTATCCAAAGACAAATACAACGAAGTTTACTAGCACAACCCAGAAATAAAAGAAGTTTACAGGTGAATATGCAACGTCAACGTCAAAAAGAAAGAGAGAGAGAGAGAGTACAAACTTGTTCAAATTAAAGAAAATGGAGTTGCAAGAGGTTAAACACTCTTCCTCTCTCTCTCTGTTTCTCTTACTCTCTGAATATCTCTTATATCAAATCATAAAATCTCGCCGCCTTTGCTTTAAATCACCCTGATCTGCCAAAGATCTTCTCTCTCTTTATCTGACGCAAATCTCAAAAAATCGCCTTGACGAATGAATGATGCTGACACAGGCTCTCTTTCTCTTCCCTAAGTATACTATCTTCTAATCCTGGCAGCAAAAACAACCCATTGGAAAACAAAACAAAGTGTGGTTTGTTTTGATGATTTCTAATTTCCAACTGCATATGTGAAAATTGTGTATAAATTGATGTGTGTAGGGGAGTAGTAGAAGCTGGGGGAAACTCTGTTACAGGTTGGCTCAGAGGACTTTCTGTAAGCTGCTTTTTCCATTTTTGTGCCGTTAATGCAAGCCAACTTTTTTTATTTTCCCGTTTTGCCCTCTCTTTTTATAACAAATCTCGACCGTTGCCCCCACTTTGTTTGGTTTGGTTTCCTCTTTAATCGTTTTGTTTGGTAACCGTTTGACGCGTGGCTTGTCTTTTGACTTTTTACGCCAGCTTACGATGTGGGGAGCATTCAGGTGATCAAGATGTGCAATAGTATTCTTAGAATCACCTATCACTGGATGCCGCGTGTGAATAACATGTACGTTGAGCATTGTTATATGGGCAATAACATTATGGTCCCCAAAATTTTATACTTTCTTAAATACTGATACAGTTTGTCCATTTGTAACAGGTACGTCCCAAAAATTTGTGTATCTTAGCGTCTCGGATTCTCGGTCATTTCGGTAAACATTGGGCACGTATTTGTCATAAATGGACAAACTATATACTTATTAAAGAAATTGGCAAAACTCAAGGGTTATATTTAATTTAATTAGAATCACTTAATTTGATAATTAAGTGATCCATCATACATGTTAATCAGATGCAATTAATTTGGATTCCTTAATGATACATGTAGACGTGGGATTGGATCCAGCCACTAGAAAAATATTAGGAAAGTACTATTGTCTATCTGTTGCGAAAAAAAATAATTAAAACAATAATAATTTAAGTACAAAGAAGACTTGAACTTGAAGTTTATGTATTGTTCTTGACATTAGGGTTTACCTCTTTGAGATCCACGTGCACTTTGCTCCTAGACTGAACCATTAATGTATCATTAAAGGTTTGAGCTTATGTGGAAGTTGATGATGGCCACTTCTTGCCCATTTCTAGCTACCAAAAAAAAGCACTTCTCATCAACAAAGTTGCTTTTTGGTGAAGTAATTTTATTTTATCAAGTTCCTTTTAATGAAATCCATCAAGCATCTACAATTTTTCTGTGTTTTGTGTCCGGAAACATAATCAGATCTATAAATACTTGGGGATGCAGTGGTCATGTCAACAAATTTTCAGAAATGAAATTTTTGGTCATGTTATCTCACATGTTCTACCTCTTCGATGGGGAACAGTTTCTTGTGTTATGATCCTAGTTGCTTAATCACTGTTCTTCAACCCCCCAAATAATAATGCAATTGTACGTGCGAGAACAGACTCATGTGAATCCCCGAGAATAGCACCAATACATATATATATATATATATACATACATGAGAGGGACTGTTTGATATACAAACCAAAAATGAGTCGCTCTGCAGAGAGCACATTCAATCTACCACGGCCCTAGAATTTTCTATGAAATGGGACGAAAAAGATGGATTCAGAAACAGTCACATTGGGGTCATTAATTATGAAAGTCGATTGATGCCATCTTCTTATCCCTATAATTTTTTTTTTTCATTTGGGTCCACTTTCTTTCACCGATCAGCAAGTTATAAGATCATGCGCATGGATTTCTGATCAATTTGAACCCATGTATAAACTTCTGAATCTGACACCCATTTTTGGACCACTGAGAAAAAAACATACATCCATCTTCAGTAGCACATAACAGATGACAAGCGTTCAAGACCTGATGCAGGAGCTGAGAATGTAACAGCAAAAATTTGGCGAAAACAATACTTATTAGCTAGCAGAGTTCGCTGTGAAATATGATATGCGAAGCTTCATGCTCCTAAAGCTACTGGAGAAATGCGGGGAGGGAGAAGGGGAACTAGGCTGTAAATGTGCTATCAACCATCTTAATTGGCTGATTAATAACTTTGGAACAATGCCACTTTCAGCCACCAAGTTCGTCATCCTTTACAGCTGCCTCATAATTGATTGTTCCTTTCACCAACTTTCCGGACCCTTGCTCACACAAAATATGCAAGTGTAAGTTGAACAATTACTTACAACTCTCCAAATTGCTGTTTTTTGCTAATAATTTTTCAGACCCAGATGGAATATTAAACTGACTTTTTAAGGATACTTAACAACATTACTATATCCATCATATCCAATATAAATATATTACCCCAGCTCATTATTAAAACCATGCACATAACCTGTTTGTTTAATTGTCCATTAGAGAAGAAGCCACATCTTTGTCAAATGATTTTAAAGTGGGGTCTCTGATGATAAAACTATAGTTGAAAATTGAGGCGTGAGCATAAGCCATCAAAAATAAATGATGATTGGGAAAGTCGAGGGTCCCAAATTTTTATAATTGTGATAGCGTGGATGGACTTTTCTTGGCAATGGCCAACAGTGGGGGACCATATAGCTCCCTTTATGCCTAACCTTACTTTAGAATAAGTTCCACAATTTAGTGACTGGTGTTGTTTGGGTTACAACCTACAGATTCTCCCATCTTCTCCAGGTTTTATGCCCTTAAAGCTAGACATGATTGTACCAACTATTTACCCTCTTGCCTCTTCTATTCCTTTCCCTCACAATCACACCGAAGAGTGATGTTTATCTTATGTGTAGAATACACTATAATGTCAAATTATTAAGAGTAGCAAGCGCTTCCATCATATAGAAATAGAATACAAAACGAAATCTTAATAGCTAATAATTCTAAACACAGTAGCAGACATACTCGTAATATCACGCGTGCATGGCATGGACTTTCGTGCACATTCTATCCAGCATATAACCATGAACATTCGGACGAAATGTAGAAGACAATGCAGCCATGTCCAGCCTCAATCTTGAAAGCAACTGAACCAGCCGGAGTAGATCCTTTCACACTTTCAACTCATACAGCAGCACACAGTTTCTTTATTCGCAAACTGACACTAACGAAAGAGATTCAAAAGAAAACGCGAAAAGAGAGGTCAAAAGAAGAAGAAGAAATCGACACGTCCTTACAACTAGAAGGAATTAAAAAAAAAAAAGAAATTTAATTTATAATACTATAAAAAAAGAAAGAATGTCAGATCAGATTTACTGCAGTTTGAGTTGCTATTCTTTGGATTGGGCTATGTGGGCCTAAATATGCTTTCTAGATGAACCACATTGTATCCTGAATGGACCCTCAGTGGGTGTATATAAAATAACAGTAGATGTATTTAGAGTTAAACGAGCCGGTGAATGATCGTCGTGTATTGGGTTGGCTCATAATTCTGACCCAGGTCAGGTCTTGGCTGGCTCGATTCGGCCTCGAAATCGGCCCAACAGAAAGATAACTGACATGGAGCAGCACCTTTTATTTGTCTCATTTTGACAAATCTATATATTTTATTATTTTAACGTGTTCAAAGTTGTTCGAGTTACATTCACCGACGATCTATACGGTGGGCCCTGGATCAAATTGATAATTTACAAACAAAATGAAGACGTGGCAAGATCAGAGCGAATCATAGGAAGTTACCGTACCAAATCAAACAGAAGAAAAACGGAGATCCTCTATCTAGCGTAGCTTCGTCACTCCTCCTCCCCTTCCTCCTTAAAATCACAAAATAAACAAATAACGCACCCAAAATTCCAGATCTAGAATTCTCTCGCTCGCTCTCTCTTTACAGAGAGTTTCTCCTCTAAACGAACCATGAGATCAAGAACGAGATCCGCGACGATCGTCTCTTTTCTTCTGCTTCTTCTGATCCATGGCTCCCACTGCTTCTACCTTCCCGGCGTCGCTCCTCGGGACTTCCAGAAGGTCACCTCTCATTTCTTCGTTCTCTGTATATATATGTATATCTACATGCATGTATTTATGTATGTACGTACGTGTGTGTTTGTGTTTGTATGCGAATTAATTTGCTTGATCGCCATCGGAGTTTTGGATCTATGTCAATTGCAACTTGAATTTGATTTGAATGTTTTCTATTTGTATGAAATGAGAAGATGAGATGCTTTAAATCTGTAGCTGCATCACCTGAAAATGGATTCAATGGTAGTAAGCTTACAAATGTCTGTGAATGGAAGTTATGCAGTTAGTTAAATTAGAGGAATATGGTTTGATGTTTGAGGATATATGTGGATTTGAGAATGTTTAAGTTCAGGATGCAGAGATGTATAAGGATTTGATTATGCTTAATTGGTAGGGCTATCCGGCTAACTGATTGTCGTTTATCTATTAGACTCAATTACAATTAGTTGGTAAACAGTTTAGATTCAGATCAGCCTTTTTGAATAGAATTTGTGAAAATTTGCCATGAAAATTTTTAGATGTTTGGGCATTTTAAATTTTTTTGTTGTTTGGATGAGCTTTATTGCCAATAAATGTAACAAAGTTGTCTGTACTAATGAATGCGAGCAGCTACTGTGGATAACTAATAACTTTCTTGCAATGTGTTTATGCTTTTTGCTTTGATGTTGTTCTCTAACTTTTAGTCTCATGTTATACATTTGTCATGGGAGTAATGAGCTGAGGGCCCTTTTACAATGTTGTATTTTATGAAAACATTAGGTGAAGCTCAATGCAAGAGTCTGGTAATTATGCTTGATGACAAGTTCAAGTGGAAAATATGAATCAGCATCTTGGTGTTTTGCCTTCTTTTTTTTTTTTTTTTGGGGGGGGGGGGAGGGGTGTTTGTATTTTGGCTGAGACTCTCTGCAGTCGTTCTATTTGTCAAACTGTGTGGCAGAATTCTTTGGGAAATTGTTGTGATTTAATATTTGTTTTGGTTGCAGGGAGATGAATTGTACGTGAAAGTGAATAAATTGACCTCTACAAAGACACAGCTTCCTTACTCATATTATACTCTTCCATACTGTCAACCAAAGAAAATCATAGATAGCGCAGAGAATCTTGGGGAAGTACTTCGTGGTGACCGCATTGAAAACTCCCCTTATGTGGTCAGTTTCAACTTATGCTTTGTGAATCTAGGCTGGTGAGGTTATTTATGGTTATTGACATATTGCCAATTTGAATTCTTGCAGTTTAAAATGAGGGAACCACAAATGTGTAATATTGTTTGCCGGCTTACTCTCGATGCCAAGACAGCGAAGGCCTTCAAGGAGAAGATTGATGATGAATATCATGTCAACATGTAGGGGACAGATTTACTCTGCCGTTTGAATATAGCTTTTCATTTCTATGAGAATGGTTTTGAAGTTTCATTTCTAATTAATCTGTCATCCAATTTACAGGATCCTTGATAACCTCCCTCTAGTCGTTCCCATAAGAAGGTTAGATCAGGAATCCCCAACTGTTTATCAGCTTGGCTTTCATGTTGGGCTCAAGGGCCAATACAGCGGGGTATATCCATTATTTATCAGCTTCAGAACTCCATTTATTTGAATTTCCTAGTTTTTGCTTTTGCCTAATTTTTGTATGATTGAAACAGACCAAGGATGAAAAGTACTTTATCCACAACCATTTGGCATTTACTGTCAAGTATCATAAGGATATACAGACTGACTATGCAAGAATTGTGGGATTTGAAGTTAAACCATTCAGGTCAGTTACTTTTGTGTTTCTGTGAAATGGTTGCTTATTCTGCCTATTGTACTTATAGTGGTAGGATGTTTAGTATTATTAACATTTCTTTCCGGAAATATACAGTGTTAAACATGAATATGAAGGAAATTGGAATCAGAATACTCGTTTAACAACCTGTGACCCTCATGCAAAACACACAGTTGTTAATTCCAACTCTCCTCAAGAAGTTGCAGAGAACAAAGAAATCATATTCACATATGATGTTGAGTTCCAGGTGTGTTTCTGCTCATTAAACAATAACTTTTTATGTTAATTTTTTTGCTGTCACAAACATCAATTAGAGGTTTACCGCCCTCAGCATAAGTTAGGTTGTTTGAGTTTGTAGCTATATTGGACCATGCTGCCAGAACTGTTTCTGGTGAATTGAAATGCTACTGGCAGGGAATAATGGAGTGCTCTTCACAACCAAGATTCAGTATTTTCTCATAATTTTCTTGTCCTTGTCTCTACCTTGCAGGAGAGTGATGTGAAGTGGGCTTCTAGATGGGATGCATATCTCCTAATGAGTGATGATCAAATACACTGGTTCTCCATTGTCAATTCCTTGATGATAGTTCTCTTCCTGTCAGGCATGGTGGCAATGATCATGCTGCGGACACTTTATCGTGATATATCAAAGTACAATGAACTTGAGACCCAGGAAGAAGCTCAAGAAGAGACAGGGTGGAAACTTGTCCATGGGGATGTTTTCAGGCCCCCTAGTAATTCAGATCTACTGTGTGTCTATGTTGGGACAGGTGTCCAGTTTTTCGGAATGGTTCTTGTTACCATGATCTTTGCCATTCTTGGCTTCCTCTCTCCTTCAAACCGAGGTGGGCTTATGACAGCTATGCTCCTTCTTTGGGTCTTCATGGGCCTTTTTGCTGGTTATGCCTCTGCTCGTCTATACAAAATGTTTGAAGGAACAGAGTGGAAGAAAACTGCTTTCAGAACTGCAGTCATGTTCCCAGGAATCATCTCTTCCATTTTCTTTGTCTTGAATGCTCTCATTTGGGGCCAGAAATCATCGGGAGCTGTGCCTTTTGGTACAATGTTTGCTCTAATTGTCTTGTGGTTTGGAATCTCAGTTCCTCTTGTGTATGTGGGTAGCTTTGTTGGGTTCAAGAAGCCGGCAATAGAGGATCCAGTAAAGACAAACAAAATCCCAAGGCAGATCCCAGAGCAGGCCTGGTATATGAACCCAGTCTTCTCAATCCTAATCGGAGGCATACTTCCATTTGGAGCCGTTTTCATTGAACTCTTCTTCATCCTCACCTCAATCTGGCTGAATCAGTTCTACTACATCTTTGGTTTCCTCTTCTTGGTCTTGGTTATTCTCCTTGTCACATGTGCTGAAATAACGATCGTACTATGCTACTTCCAATTGTGCAGTGAGGACTACCAATGGTGGTGGAGATCCTACCTTACATCTGGCTCTTCCGCTCTGTACCTCTTCCTTTATGCCACATTCTATTTCTTCACAAAGCTGGAAATCACCAAGCTGGTTTCAGGTGTCCTGTACTTTGGTTACATGCTGATTGCTTCATATGCTTTTTTTGTGCTGACCGGCACCATCGGATTTTATGCATGCTTTTGGTTCACGAGGCTGATCTACTCATCAGTGAAGATTGATTAATTCATGAAACGGGAGAAAGAGTCTAGTTTCATCGTCTAAGGGTAAGATTCAGGAGTACGGTATATTATGTCTTTCAGATGTAAACTTTCCTGCTCAATTTTTGTACGGAGACGAGATTCTTAAATCCGTTTCTCACACTATTTTTTACTCATATTTTCATGGAACACCTTTCTATTATAGGTCGTAAGGAGAGTTTGTGAACTTTAATTCTATATTATTTTTTTATTTAGTTTATTTTATTGTGAATGATAAAGTTGTCTACTATTAATTACCTCTAGCTTTGGGAAACTGTCAAAGAATTCTTGCATCACCGTGTATTTCTAGTCATGAGTGATGCATTATCTTGCTTTTTCAAGGGTTGAGATCCCAACCCCGACCCCTTTTTTCAACCTATTAAAAGGGGATGGGCGTGGATTTTCCGAGGAACTATTAGAGCCCGATCCTCGCCACATTTGTGGGTAGGTTTCTCCGAATTTACTGTAACCCCGATTCCTGCAACCATTACCGGACCGTCCCATTGGACAGTGAGCATAATTATAGGATTTAAATCAATTTTCACAGGGAAGCTTCAGTAGAATCGCTACTAGTGACAACCTCTGGATTGTAAGACAGACGAATTAGAATAAACAATAATGATATGTGCAAATAACATTTGCAATAGCAATCGAGTTCGTTTGCATAGGTCAATATTCAAAAAGAAAAGCACTACATAACGTTCGGGAAACAAAATATTACAAGGTCTGCCCAGAGTACAGATTGACTACTTCCTGGGATGAGTATCCTCAGGCCTTGCAACATTAGTTGACACCTTGGCCACATCGCTGGCGGTAGCATCAGGTTTTTTCTTGGCATATAACGTCAAGTAGCCTATGATTCCGACGATAACAAAGCCTGTGACGGCCATAATAGTGGTGCTGAAGGGTAGATTCCGCCTTTGGTGCAACACTCCACCGGGGTTGTGCCCCGGCGGCCTCTTCGATCCCTCCACACCTGCTTTCCTCACTTCCTCCGGACTCATCTTGTGCGTGTCTGCATTTTTTCTCCAGTCTTCATCCCCTGCCATTTCTTGTTTGTCCTTCGAAGTTGAAACTTGGGAAGATTATATCTGTTTCTCAGGATTTTGACGAAAAGGATAAGCACAGTGTTGCCACGTTTTGGGTAGTGGTGTTGTGCTGAAGTTTCAGTTATTCAACACGTAGCGACTGCTTGTCATGTACCAAGGACAAGTGTTTTACTTTCTGCCTGACGAATATGACCATAATCAGTAATCACCGCATGAAGGAATTAGTTCCAATCCAGTAAATAAGAAAATTGAATTGAAAAATAAATAAATAAATAAATAAAACGCCGTACATCCTTCACAGAGTCTTTTTTCAGATAATGTGCCGTTTCCTTGGTAACGCACATAGCCCAGGGTGCCAGGTGGCCCACCCTAACATCTCTCTCTAACGGCTAGTTTTTCTTGGCTTTGCTTCTCTATAAATGCAAGCACTATCACTTGAGTTTTCAGTCATCTGTCACTTCTTTCATTCTCTGTAGTCATCTCTCCGAAAATCTCAGTACAGGAATTACTAATTCTAGCTTCTTCTCTTAGCTTCAATGGCCGGGTTTTCAAGGACTCTAGCTTCTTCTCTGGTGCTAACACTCGTTCTCTTCAGATTCTGTGAAGGAAAAGAGATCATGGTTGGTGGCAAGTCGGATGCTTGGAAAATCCCTGCTTCGCAGTCAGATTCCCTCAATCAATGGGCTGAGAAAACCCGATTCCAGATTGGAGATTCTCTTGGTAAGAATTAGCTTACCAATTCTTTTCAATACTAATCTTTTCTAGTTGTGTTTGATTATTCGTTGTGTCTACTGTATGCCCTTTTGATCTATGTCTCTGTTTCAGTGTGGAAGTACGATGCTGCGAAAGATTCAGTGCTGCAAGTGACAAAAGAAGATTATCTTAGCTGCAACACAACAAACCCAATTGCACAATACAAGGATGGAAACACCAAGGTGGAGCTGGACAAATCTGGGCCATTCTACTTCATCAGTGGAGTCAAGGGAAACTGCGAAAAAGGTCAGAAGTTGATCGTTGTTGTTCTATCTGCAAGGAGGAATAGGTATACTGGAATTTCTCCGGCACCCTCTCCGGTGGAGGTGGACGGCCCAGCTGTTGCTCCGACAAGCAGTGCTACAAGCTCTAAGGCTAGTTTGATTGTGGCTTTTGGGGGCCTTTTGGCTTGGGGATTGTTTTGACGAGAGAGGGACGTATTTGTGGATTGTTTGCCTGCTTACTTATTGGACTTCGAGATTTTGCTTAGATATTTTGGGGGGACGAATTATTTCATTCTTTTTTCATGTTCCATGCATTTTGCCTGGTATTCAGGCTGAGATTTATAGCAATATTTTAATTTAATCTGCTTTCTGCTTTTTATTGCAAATATTAGCAATAGCATCATAAAAATTTCCAGAAGATCTTGCAACACAGAAGAGAAAAGAATATTAATAACTGAAAATTTCATGTATTGATGACAAAGAACAAGAGATCGGCAACTTTTACAAAAATCACTTTGGCAGTGAAGAATGATTTCCAACAAGTTTCAATCAAATCCAAAACAACTCTGATAGATAAGTAGCATTCATCCAAACCAAATTCTTTTATACTCCTGCAGATCATGGAACATATTCTTCCCCTCGGCAGCAGCGTCTACATTAGTCATATTCTTCCCCTCGGCAGCAGCGTCTACATTAGTAGTTCAAATTCAACAACTACAAGTTTTAGAACCAGTACAAGCCGGTTTTGCATGATAAATTCAATATTATACTTCGGAAAATCTACAGCTCATCAATCTCAGCATAGGACAATATCTCTATGTTCATTTTACTAATCAGTCAAAGTCCATTAATTAGCCAACTACCAGTAATCTTTCCATATTCTTTCTTATATCCACTGCACTAATAGCAATGGGAAAAATTCAGGATTAACTAGCCTTGCTGCCAATCGAGCACTTGGGAGCCTGCATGAAGTCCACTCCATCCTGTACTCATTGAATAATCATCAAGATAATGACTTCACTTACCCAACAATGTACTAGAATTGCGTTATTCTGAGAGTGGTTGTTATTTTTGTTATGGTTTAACTAAATATGGTTCTCTTACAGCACATTAGCACTTCAATAAAAGATTCACAAAAAGGCATTAAAACATTTCCGCATAATTGCCATATGCCTGCATCTAGATTTATGAGAGAATCCATTTCTTACACCCCATGTCATAAAAGATTTTCATAAACCGTTTCTAAGACATTAAACAACAAAATTAGCATTGTAAACACATAGCAACTGAAAGCACGAAGAATATCCATAAATCATGTTCGCAACCATTTCTAAGGGATTAAATGGTAAAATAGCATTAGAACATATAGCAACCAACAACACGAAGATATAACAAAACCTTAAAATTTGTAAAAGCATGAAATAGCTTCTACCAAGATATAAAAGGGAATCAGCCCATAGGTTGTCCATCTTCA
This sequence comes from Swietenia macrophylla, assembly GCA_032401905.1. Classification (NCBI taxonomy): domain Eukaryota; kingdom Viridiplantae; phylum Streptophyta; class Magnoliopsida; order Sapindales; family Meliaceae; genus Swietenia; species Swietenia macrophylla. The sequence continues at coordinate 552,286 of CP135561.1, read as the reverse complement.
TCTGAGGTGTTAACTTGTAGAGGTCCCTTGAAACCGTCAGTATCACCAAGAAGCTCACGGGATGCTTTTTCAAGAAATTCCTTGGCAGCAGTTTGGACAGACTTTTTTCCCGACGATTGGTATTTCCTCTTCTTTTGGACATTTGTCTCTATATATTTTATCCTTGGCCCCTCTCCTCTACTGATATCTTTCATGCTTCGCCTCTGTTCTGCATGAGATGAACAATTCTTGAGCAGCAATAATCAAAATGGTAAAGAGTGTAGTGTCACAACAAGAAAGTGATTAATGACATACCAGGGGTCAGGTCAGGCAAAGAATGCTCAATGAAACGGGTCGCTGCCTGATAATTTAAGGTCGTAGAAGGCCGCAAAGGTTCTTGAAGAACAAAATCAAACTCAAGGCATTCACATAGGAACATAAAGTATCACTAGTCAAGCTAGACATTCAAATTTTGCAAATGAAAAGTAGTAATTTTTAATCAAATTGCATCTCCAAGCACATGGTAGAATGAAATGCCATCATTCTGATATTATGTGCAAAAATTACACATTTTTAGAGCTGATATAGAGAACTGGAATGAATGAAAAAATATTTGCCAAAAGGATTGCAAAATTTACCTTTACTCAAATCTATGAATCGCCTAAGTTTGTCTTCATACAAACTTAATCTCTCCTACACATACAAACAATCAGACAAGTAAATATAGAAAGACTGAATAAGAAAACCCAGGAGAGAAATATTCAAAATTATCAGATCTCAAAACTTAAACCAAATAGTTTCAAACTTAAGCTTTTGCATCACCACTTAATGAACCACCAAAATAAGAAAGCCACAAACCTAAGCAAATTTCACTGATAGAAAAACCTTAAACTAGATATACCCATATAATCAAAACAGAATACAGCATTCGTTAACCAAAATCTCGATTTACAACGAACAATCTGACATACACATATGTCATTATCCAAACAGCAAAACAAGACTTATATAAGAGTTAGAACTTGTACAAGCTCGGTTTTAACAGGATGGTCATCTGGGTGAACTCCACTGCATCTCAACCTCACTGCAAAGCAAAGAATTGCAACTAAAACTCCAATATAATTACAAATAAAACCTTTACTACCCGAATTAATAAACAAAAAATGAAAAATTTAAACAGTAGGCTATGAAATTACAAGTATAAAGAGTTGTGGTGGCTTTTGCGAGCAAAAAGAGAGACTGAGCTCGTTCGAGAGGCGGCATTTCAGCGAGGACATCTGGGTCCGATAGAGACAAGAGTTCAAGCAAATGGGCCTTCGCTTGTTCAACGTTGTATAATGTTTTCTTCACAGCATCCGTAACAGAGTCTGGTATCACTTTGTTTTGTTTTGTACTTTCTTCCATTGTTGTTGTTTGAAACTCTGCTTTTAGAATCCCCGAATGTACCAAGTGTTTCAAAGACACAAAATTTAGCACAGAAAGGCGAAATATTGAGTTTTGATGAAACAGAATGAAGAAGAAAAAACTTCGTCTTTGAGATGACTAGGGCTTTTGAGGATACGAAGAGAGGTTTAAGGCAGCAATTAGGTTAATTCAGTTTTTGGGATTTCAGAGGCTTTGTCCATTTGCTCATGCTGACGTGTGTCTATTCACCGCATACTTTTTCTTTTAAACATTTTTTTTTATATCGTCTATTTTTTTTTAAATCATTTTGAAAACATACCAGAATATCAAAATCCAAAAGCACTTTAAAGCACAGACACACGCCAGTCTGAGTCCATGGAGTTACTGTTAAACTGATGTGACGAGCCTTTTGGAGTACAACACCCCTTGTCTTCCCGTAGCCAATTTATCTTTATTCCCAAGCATCAAGCGTCAAATATAAGGTAATTAAATGCCCATCAACCAATTTCCACGCTACATTATCGTTATCTAAGAAGCAACTTAACAAACAATAAACCTGCTAAAAAATCAAATCCTCTCTATACAAATGGAATATAGTTGCTTTCGTTCATTGCTTGGTTGATAATTACTTCTCCATGGATCTGTTAGTACTAGACTCTTCAAGTACCTGCTGTAGTAAAATCAGTGATAGCTTTTCTTTAACTTACAGTATATTATCTGCTTTAAGCCGGAATAGGGGAAGGGGAAGCCAAAAAATGGCTTAACATCTGAGGAAGTTTGTATGGTTTTAAATTCGTTTTCAGATCTGAATTCTGCTTTTTCTTACTTTCATTCAGTGGTTGAGTTGCCCTATGTTGTTCCCACTACTGAGACATGCAATTACATGCTTGAAGTTTTGAGGGTTCATGGGAAGGTTGCTGACATGGTGTTCGTGTTTGATTTGATGCAAAAGCAAATCATAAATAGGGATTTGAGTATTTATATGACAATATTTAAGGCTCTTTGCATAAAGCTGGTCTTCGACGAGCCCCACTTGCACTGGAAAAGATGAGGGAAGCTGGGTTTGTTTTGAATGCGTATTCGTTCAAAGGGTTGATCCATTTGATACTTCAGTCTGGGTGTTGTAGGGAGGCTTTGGCATCGTACAGAAGGATGGCCTGGAAAGGTATTAAGCCTAGCTTGAAGACGTATTCTGCACTTATGGTTGCATCAGGGAAACAGTTATGCATTTGCTGGAAGAGGTGGAGAGATAAGGCCAAATGTCTACACATTCACTATATGCCATCTTTGGAAGGACTGGGAAAATTGATGAGGCGTACGGGATCTTGAAGAGAATGGATGAAGAGGGATGTGGACCTGATATTGTTAGTTATACTGATCTCATTGATGCTCTTTGTAATGCTGGAAGACTAGATCAGGCGCAGGAATTTTCTTGAAGATGAAGGCTGGCAGTCATAAACCAGATCGAGTACCCTACATTACTTTGTTGGACAAATTCAGTGATTATGGTGACATAGAGGCTGTCAAAGAATTTTGGAGTCAAATGAAAGCTGATGGTTATGCCCCAGATGTGGTTACTCACACCATACTAGTTGACGCTTTATGCAAAGTTGGGAATGTTGACGAAGCATTTGGTATGTTGGATCTTATGAGAAAGGACGGGATCTTGCCAAATCTTCATACTTACAACACTTATTATGGAAAGTCTGCTAATCCCAGTAAAGCTGACCTTTGAGAAGGTGAAAATTAGAGGTACTGTTCCAAATATTGTAGCTTGCAATGCATCTTTGTATAGTCTTGCTAAGGAGGGTAGGCTTCGAGAAGCTAAAGCTTTGTTTAAGGGGATTAAGAATAGTGGAATAGTTTCAGATACAGCAACTTAAACATGACGAATGAATTGCTGTATGTAAGCAAGCCAGTACATGAATATGGAGCAAATTACACAAAAAATATATGGCTTATTTTTTAAGTTTCATGTGATAAATTTTATTGTTATCATATATATATATATTTCAATATTATAAATACGTACATACTTTTAATTAAATAATTTTTTGTAAAATTACGAATACAAATCAATTATTTTTGCATCTCTATAGTATCCATACGATCAAAAATTTAATTAGAATGCTAATTTCTATGATCTAAGTGTGTGATATTTCGCGTTCTTTTTTTTTTAAAAGTAAGGACACAAAAAAATAAATTCTAGACACAATATTAAAAACGTAAATATCATATATTTATATATTATTATTTTAATTTTTAATTTTTATTTAAACTATTTGGTTAGATTTTTTTATACAACTCAATTTATTTAGTAAAGTAGTTAGTCTAATCTTTACATAATAAATCTAGTCAAAATTAATACTCAAATAATTCAATAAATTCTAAATTCATTTAGCATTATATATATATATATATAATTATTCATCTTAACGTGCGACCTAATAAGTTTCGTAATGTTGGCGGTAGTATTAAAATTTAATTTTAGTATTAAAAGTAACTTGCGATGTTTAGCAACATATTATGATTACTCAAGTGACGAAAATGTCAGTAAATTAACATCACTTTATCCGTAATTAATATTATTATGTAATTCAATTTTTTTGTCCTAAATATATTAAATGAACATGAAATATGAAATATATCATTTTCGTATGGTTTAATTATATATTTTTATGATATCATGAGTAAATTTATTTTATCAAATAAAGTCAATATTACATATTAATTCATTTGAGTATGGTCATATATTTTTTAAAAAGTTAATTAAAGAGTTCAAGATAATATCACTCTTATTATATAAAAAAGATAAATTCTATCTTCATCACACATATATCTCTATACGAATTATGACATATTTGATTATTTTTTTTATAATTTATCTTATTACAGATGAATTTGAAAATATCAAAATATATCATTTTTCATATTAAGAATCATGATGATCTCAAGTTTAAAAATTATATACACCATTATCATTATAAAAATCACTTATGACACTAATATAATGATCCACGTAGCGTTTTCATGATAGATCAGTTCAGTACATTAATTCACTAACTTGTACTTATGTATTAACTTAATATTTTATATCATAATACACACAAGTTGTTATCAGTTATTATACATACTGGTCTCTGTATATTATTGTTATTTTATTCATAATAATGCATGACTAGTGATATTTGAGAATTGTATCTAAGTAATTGAATTTATTATTTTAAGAGTATTATTATATTTATTAAATACAAAAATATGTAATAATTAAATAATCAAATAATATATATGTATATATATATATATATATATTATAATATAAATATATTAAAAATCTAAAATATTATTAAATTTACAGCATATACCAATAATATAGACTAGTAAAATGGGTGAGCAGATGAAGCTCTTGAGTTACTCTTATGAGATAGTAGAAAATGGATGTGAACTTGATGTAATTGTGATTAACTCTTTGGTCGATACACTTTTCAAGGCTGATAAAGTGGATGACGCCTGGCAAATGTTTTGCAGAATGGAGGACATGAAGCTTGTTCCTACAGTTGTGACAATACTTACATTCGCTGGATTAGGGAAAGATGGTCAAGTCCAAAAAGCTATTGAATTGTTTGAAGGTATGACTGATCTTGGGTGTTTTCCTAACACAGTAACTTTCAACACACTCCTGGACTGCCTCTGCAAAGAATGAAGAGGTTGACCTTGCCTGGAAAATGCTTTATGAAATGACAACAATGAATTGTAGTCCCGATGTTCTGACTTACAACACTATAATTTATGGCCCAGTGAAAGAACAAAGAGTTAAAGACGCAATCTGGTTCTTCCATCAGATGAGGAAATGGCTTTACCCTGATTTTTATCACTTGTGTACCCTTCTTCCTGGTGTTGTAAAGGATGGTCAGATTGAGGATGCTTTTAAGATTGCCAAGTGTTCTATTTATCAGGTCAGGACTTGCAGTGAAAGGCATTTTTCTGAAGATCTGATGGGGGGGATCCTGACAGCAGCAGGGACGGACAAAGCAATTTTATTTTCTGAAAAGTCGGTTTTGAATAGGATTTGTCCGGATGATTCTGTTCTGATACCCACAATTAAAGTTTTGTGCAGGCAGAAGAAATCCCTTGCTGTTAAAGATTTATTTGTGAAGTTTACTGAAAATCTTGGAGTTAAGCCGTCAGTAGCAACATAATCATTTCATTGATGGGGGCTTTTTTGAAGTCCATGCCATCAAAATGGCGTTGAAGCTTTTAAAGTCTTGGAGAATCAACGAAGTTTTTAAAATCTATGAAGAAATGCCTTCAAGGGGATGGAAGCCTAACACAATAACTCACAACATAGTCATCTCTGGTCTTGTGAAATCTAATATTGTGGATAAAGCTATGGATTAATGCTGTCATCTCTCAAGTGGTGACAACTCTCCCATCCCCTGTACGGATGGCCTGCTGGTAGGTGGATTTCCGAAGTCAGGAAGACTGGAAGATGCAAAACAGCTCTTTGAGGAGACGGTAGAGTATGGGTGCAAGCGAAAGTGTGCAATATACAATATACAATATACTCATCAATGGATTTGGGAAAACAGGTGATGTTGAAACAGCTTGTGAGTTGCTTACACAGATGATTAAAGAGGGAATGAGACCGGACTTGAAGTCCTACACTATTCTTGTCGATTGTCTCTGCATGGTGGGCAGAGTGGACGATGCTCTAGGCTATTTTCAGGAACTAAAGCAAAATGATCCGGATCCTGACTCGATTTCATACAACTTTATCTTTAATGGGCTTGGAAGATCAGGGAGGCTAGCAGAAGCTCTCTGCCTTTTTGATAAAATGCGGCATGGAGGCATCAGTCCTGATCTTTACACCTACAATTCCTCGATACTCAATCTGGATTGTGCAGGAATGGTGGAGGAAGCAAGGAAGTTGTATGAAGAACTGCAACAAATGGGTCACGAACCTAATCTGTTCACATGTAATGCTCTCATTAGAGGGTATGGCATGTAAGGAAATCCTAACTCTGCATATGCAGTCTACAAGAAGATGACGATCGGGGGTTGCAGCCCCAACCCGGGAACACTTGCCCAGCTTCCGAAACAAACTTGACAAAGCTGAGATACTCAGAAGGCCACTGGTTATGCCTTCTTGCCGATGATCTGTGTGCCAAAAGTGAAGTAGGTAATCCCCCATCAAATTGTCTTGCAAATAGTTCCGAGATCAAATTGCCAGTGATCAAGCTGTTGGGGCCCTACTGAACTGATGCCTAATGCTTGTGGTGATGGCAATGTTCTGTTTTTAAACTTTGTGGCAACTGTTTTGTTAAGCCATCAAGTGAATTGCCGCTTCTACTCATAGCTGTTCATAATTTGTCCTTGCCACAGCAGATTTAGCCTACTGGGTCCTTGCTGTCGCAGACTTACCCGGTTTTCTTTCTTTCTTTCTTTCATTCTTTTTTTTTTTTTTTTTTTTAGAGAGAAAGTGTGGTATCTAAAAAATTTATTTTATAAAATTTAAAAATATTTTTTTTATTTAATATCAAATTTCTTCACATTTTTTTTTTACTTAATTTTACCTAATTTTGTAAAACTATTATTATAATAATATTTTTTATATATTCATTTTATTCTATTTTAAAATTTATTACGATGAAAATATTAAAATTAAAATGAGTTTAATTATGATATTATTTATTATGAATTAATTTATTATTATTTTTTAAAAAATATGTTTATTAAAATTTATAAAATTTAAAAATATTATTATTTTTTATTTAATATAAAATTCTGGCGTATGCCGCTCAGTCATCGGTAAGGCCTGGGAATATTTAGGCTCACCTGCCTTGTAATTTCTCTGTAATATGACACTGATTCTACTAGTACATTTGATATGTCTGGTCTTTTCTATCTGTAAATGTAACTCGATGATTATTTTAAGGTATTCTTCACAGTTCAGACAAATTTGTGATTATAAATTAAAGTAGAAAATCGTATATAAAAAAAAAAAAAAGGTGGCGGCTACCAAAGGCAACCTTAAAGCCTCTAACATGAGAGGGCATTGTTGTAATTGATCACCCTCTTGTTGCCTAATGTAAGATCACCATTTTAAGGCAGGCGAGGTGGAGTTTGACAGCTAAAACTGCAATGGATGATGAAGAAACAGTAGCCATTTCTCTCCTGCCTTTTCTGCACAATCTTTATCTATCCACCAAGTCTTCCAATAACCCAGCTGGACACAGAAGAGATCAACCAAAAACAATAACAATAACCAATACAAATACATAGACAGAAAAGAAAGAATGTCTTCTATTGTCCTCCAGCCACAGCTCTCTCTCCATAACAACAGCACCAACAAATATGTTTCCATATATACCCTTTCTGATTCCCATCTTCAATTTCTCATTCTATACGATTCTCTCTCCCTTCTTCATTGGCCCTTTTGGTTTGTCACATTCAGGGAGTTTCAGGGAAGCTTCAACACATGCAAAAAAATTCCCTCTCCATAAATTTTACCCTTTTGTAAAGTCAATCTCAAACCTTATCTCCCTTGAGATGGGTTTTGCGTTTCCTTGAAGTTTTGTTCTTGGAATTGTAATCCTGAGGGAGCAGATGAGGAGTTTTTACGGGTTCCTTCCAGTTTCATTATCCAAATTTTATTTCAGATTTCCTTTCCTGATTTGGGTTGGTGTTCCCTGTGTTGTATAGATATACTTTCGTTTCAAAAGATTCAGTTTTGGAGGAGGATTGGGAAAAGTTTCGTCTATATATGAAAATTCTGATCGGGGTTGTGTTAATAGTGCATAATTTTCAAGTTGTAGTCTTAAAATTCAATATTTGTGAATAAGATGAAAAGGGCTGTGAATTCTAAAGAATCACACCTTCTTGAGGAGGAAACTAGTGCTAGGTTCAAACAACAAAGACTACTTGAGGATTACTTAGAGGTTCAAAAGGTCAGTCTTCATTCATTCAATCTATTTAATTCTTTGGTTTTTTTTACATAAAAATTATCTGGGTATTGAATTTTTCATATTCTGATCATGAAATCTCCACGTACATCACGCCATCAATTTTTATGGTTGCTTTTGCCTTCTATTTTAATGCTCAGGCTTTTGATCTCAAGGAAACCGAATGGTACATTATGTGAATTTTACTGATGTTGATTTCCACATATTTAGGGCTTATACTGGTTTTAGTTTGGCTTTATGTGGGTTATCTCTTATTTTGTTTTATGCAAATTTTGAACAGGAATTTGTTTCTAGGAAGAAAATGCTGCAGACTGCAAAGCAGAAGAGAGAAATTCTTTTGGCTGAAGTTAGGTAGGATCTGTGTTTCCTCAAATTTGCTTGATATTCATAGTTCATAAAAATTTCAAATCCAGATAAAGCTTAAAACTTTGGTATTGCTTGTCTTGTCAAACTGTAGTTTCTTGAGACGGAGGCATAAATATTTGAAGACGCAATCTCAAGAACCTGAAGCTAAGCAAGGCCTTGATGGACATCAAAATTCATCTGCACAAAGAAAATTGCTTGTCGAAAATGGGAATTCCAACATCAGTACAGCTTCTCTGAAGAACCCATCTCCAGCTCTCATTTCAAACCCAATTTTGGTAAACAGATTTGGAGCTAAGAATTCAAACAAATGTTCATTGCGTGTTTATGAAGTGTATTTGTATTGATGTCTAAACTTTGTATTGCAGAGAGATGAAGATTGGGATAGGAAAAGGAAAGAAGAGGTTTTGGAGCCATTGAAAGTGGGGAAGAAGCACAAGAATCCAGCAATCACTGATAAAAAAGTTGGGAAGAAGAAAATTTCATGGCGAGATCAAGCAGCTATGAAGGTGTAAATATTTCCATAAGCAGTGTGATCATTATCATCATCTTTGCCCAAAAAGTTTACATTGGTGTTGTTGGTAATCATTGTCATTCATCTTTATACCAATTGCTTTCTGATTACATATCTCAACTTTAATTGTAAACAGAAATTTGACAATTCAGTGGACATGAATATAATAAGTAGTTTTACTGACAAAATCCTAGATTCAGTACTCATTTGCAACTAATTGTAGCCAATTTTACTGTAAAAACAATGAAAACAAGTGATCCTAGGTTGGCACATGCGGATAGGACACCAGTCACCGTAAGATAATCATTTTGGGAATTTCCAGTTTTCATTTCATCGAACGAGTCAATAACCTCGGCATAAAGTTGGCCGCGGAAATACCCATTAATCGGGTTCCATGTGATGACATTTTTAACTGGCTTTTGCTTAAACATCTCTTGGGCCTTCTGCATTTCTCCAGCAGTCGTATAAGCCAGTGCATTGAATTCCACAAACATCTTTCAAAGGAACTTAATCGAATGTAGTTCTGGCTGAATGAATCTTCCTAATCCCTGCATACCCAGAGATCATAGTACTGAGAGACGTAAGATCCTTCAAATGGTGGTATTTTATGCATTACAGGTGGGAAAGATTCTTAACTGATAAAGTAAAGACAGTTCATAATCCAAAAACGAAAACTTGGCTCTCATACCGGCCAGGTAACAGCTGCACATATGAATTTAAATTATAATGGAAGAACAGTGGAGTATTATCTTGTTCATCTCAGGCTTTCCGATAAAGAAATTAACTGGTTGCACTCTAGAGAATTAAATTCATTATGTTTTTCTCACTTGAACAAAATGTGCAAGAAAAAGAAATCGAGAAATGTACAACTCAATTAAAATTAACCGTTGCTTCCTGGTCCATTGATCATAAAATGTAATTGGAAAAAACAAAATTTGGGAAAATATAGCAAGCACGCCAATGTCGCGTTTCACCGCTACAGAAAACGGAGATAACTTCCCGATGCATGGGTTGAATCAAGAGAGCAAACTTTCACAAGCCTGAATCTCAGCTCCCTGCATTGCCAACACTTTTTGGCCAGAAGGGCTGGACTGAATGCTCCTCATTGCAGCAGCAAAAATGGATCTCCGGAACAGATTGTCTTCCACCTTGTTTAGTACTTCTTTTAAAACCATGAAGTCCAAACCCGTGGCTATAACCAACCTCCCGATCACCTCACCATAGTTATTTGGTGCTTTCGGTAAATCAATGCCAATATCATCCAATAACAAGCCATAGAGAAGACAGCCAGTTCCTATGTCTCTAGTTGTCAAGACATTCTTATTAAGCAGAAACTCAAGAAGCCTTATGACTGGTTCCACACATGGTGGGATCTTTTCCAGTGCAAGGGCAATGGCTTCTTTGACAACCTCGGGATGGTAAGTTGGGGCTCTTAGTTCCTCCACACAATGCAGTGCTTCATCAAGAATTCGAATGCTGAAATATTCATCAAGCAGTGAGATGGTCTTTTTACGAAGTTCTGCAGTATTTGATTTTGAAGCAGGAGCCAAAACTTTCTCAGGAGATGTAATTACTGTCGCAGCAGGAACAACAGGAGCAACAGGCTTGGTGTATTGAGTTGCAGGTTCAACTCCTGAAATAAATCCAGGACGGGCTGGGGGAGCAACACTACCCTGCAACAAGGCACTTGTCTTCCCCGTTATGATACCGCCACTGCCTTGAGGTAAAAACTTTGAGTTGACAGATGGTGATTTGTTGATGAAAGGTGATTGGGCAACTCCAGAAAATTGAGCGGGACTTGTGCCATCACCTCTTGGCATTGCTCGGGAATGAGGAACCTCCCAATTGTCAGAATCAAGACCAGGCATTCCCGGCATTTTCTTGGTTCCAGGCATTCCAGGCATCATACCTCCGGAACCAGGCCTTGCAACAGGAAAGCCTCCAGGGCCCACACCCCCGAAAGCCCCAATAAGACCATTTCTAATTATTGCAGTTGCACCAGGACGCAAACCAAGATTCTTCTCTGCCTCAGAGTGAATTTCAGTAATGGTCTTTGCTTTCACCTACCACAAAAATGATCAAATGAAACAGTCAGGCACTGGTTAGTCTGCTGGGGAATGAAAGAAAAGAAATCCACAAATCTAGGTGAAAAGATACTAAAATGGTGACAAGATATAGAAAAATAACCTCCTCGCGCCGAGGGACCCATTTGTTGGCCCGCAGATCAAGGACATCACGGACCATGAACTTCAACCGTGGCTCCAATTGTGAATTTGTCATCAACTCCTTCAATCTACTAAAATAAACATCATTGACTCGCCTTGATTTTGGACTCTCATCCAGCTGCTTCCCAATGGTGTTAAAAAATTGACAGATTGCCTCAACATTCTCCTCAGCTGGGCATGTTTTACCATCATGTCCCAAAAGCTCCTGTATCACAGCAGAAAGATAATTAAGCCAGCAGATTAATGAATGAAATAAAGGGGAAGGTCAATGGACTTTAAAAAGCACCTGAACAATATGGTGGACAATCTTTTCAGGCACCATCTTCTGCTTCAAAAGTTCCCCAATAAGGCGTATGTTTCCCAAGGTTCGCAGCTTAACTATTCGTTCTTTATCCCTGCGTTCCATTTCTAGCTCAGGGGCATTCATCTGCCTAATTTCTGCCCTCAGGTTGTCAGCACCTTCAAATGCCTCCTGGCAATGATTCAAAAGGATCCGCTTAAAAGTGATATCTTTCCCATCAGGTTCATCAGAAGGAAATGGAGGAAGCTTCTCGTTAAGGTCAGAGCATAAAAGAGCGTACATGGGACAAAACGTAGGCTCCAGCACAGCCTTGTCAAATATAACTGAGATGACACCCTGCAATGAAAACAGAATCCTAATTTCAATTAAAAGAAGATAAAATAAAACGATGGTTTCCAGCATAATGTATTCAAGATATAATAGGAACCTTAAGGATATCTAGGGTTGTAATTCCAGAGTCAATCAGCTGACCCTTGAGAACATCAAACTTCTCTGGAGTCAATTTATTGAGTATACTGCAGAATGAATAAAACAGCTCTCATAACATATTCATAATGCAATCAAAGCAATTAACCAAGATAACACAACGGAAATCCTCCCTTACAGCAAAATTTAGAATTTACGTTAGGAACTGTCATATCAAGAAATTCAGAGTATCAATTACCCTTTAACTGTCTTTAGAACCCTGTCCTTATCTGAGAGATTCACTCTACGAACTGACCATGGAACTTCAGCCTTAACTAGAACCGCAGCAGGTCCTACCTGATTCCCATAAAAAACTGCAATTATGACAAGGAGAAGCCAAATATACACATAAAAGGAAATAACAGGCTCATGTTCATTTTGGTAACTATTGAAACAGGACCACTTTATCTTCAGCAGGATAACATCTAATCTGCTAAATCCCACACCATCAGTCGACAACACTAGTTAACTTGTATCATAAAAGAAAAAAATCAACCAACATCATCTTTTATCTTCTCTGTAACTCAAAAAAAGGGTAAAAAATTAAAAAGGAGTGAACTTTCATACCACAATTTTCTCTAGACCATGAAACTACAACCCCCCACATATTAACAGCAATGTAAATTTAAACGTTATGATAGCATTTATATTTCATCAAAACAACAATACCAGAAACTTATAAATTTATCAAGAGGTAGAAGAGATTATAAGCAAATGTTACCCCTTGGATGGCAGAAATTTGAGCACTTTCAAGCTGGGAATTTAGTTGGTCCTCCCGAGTACCGGATTCCAGCACCTTTGGTAAGTCCTTATTTTCTTGATTTGCTTCCCAGGATCTCTCTTCTCCAGAGGCAGCAGATCGAGCACGCCAATCACGATTGTCTGTCTCCGAATAACGATTTTGGGACTGAGATTGCACCTCAAGAATAAAGAAACAAATTAATAATTTCTAGACGGCCATAAAGTTTTGAGTACAAGTACAAGAGCAAAAATATTAATACTAAGGAGCAAGGTGAAACTTACATTGTTATCTGCATGACCAACCCACATTTGAACTTCGCCATCGAGCTCAGACTCGATTTCTTGTTTGATCTTTAAAATGTCTTCTGTTAACTGAGCAACCTACAAAAAAAGTAACACACCATGATTTTAAACAAAATTAATCAATGCATCCAATGGTTAACCATTAGAGAGTAAAGATAATACATTTAGCTAATATACATGTCTGCTGATAACCTCCACACCACGCTTCATAACAAGCACCAATAACATGAATAACAATTAGGAGTATTAATAACGACAAGTACCTCCTTAAGTTGTAATAGCTGTTCTCGGGTATATTGAACACGTTCACGACCTTCAAACCGCAAATCCCCAGTCTACAGTGATAGCAAATCAAATTAATAAACATTTGCAATATATAGTTATTTGAGAATGACTATATTCTATTACTATACAAAAGAAAAAGCAAAACCAGCACAAATGATCAATATAACCCAAAGAAAAGGGTCAAAAGAAAAAAGTCCATACTTCCTAAATATTATATGTTGGTGTCTCCATGTAATGCGGGTTCTTTATGGGCATGGGTGCACTCATCTCATGCCCACCTAAATCCCACATATTGCTATTTGTCCATATTTACGACAGGCACACAAACTCAAGTGCCCAATCAAGAATTAGGACAGTATCTTAACTTATAAAATCAATTAAACGATAATATTTTAAAGGAGTTTGAGTCAGCTCTCTAGTAGTCATTTAAAGAATTGACAACAAAAAATCTTACTAATAAAGGTTAACTTTTTACAGCAAAATTTAACAATTACAGTCTAAAGCTTACTATAGTCCAGTAAGACTTAACAAACTAGTACCGCAAGAAGAAGAGGAAAAACCCTAACTTCAGTGACGGGAAAAAGGTTGAAAGAAATGAGTAATCAGCCACGTGTTAACTCAAATAAAAACCCTATATTTCATACAGCACCATAAGAGGGGAAAATTTTTTTTTTAAGAAAATCCTGGATCTACAAAAAAAAAAAAATCCTTAAAACTCACGCAGGCATTAGCAGCCAGGGTTTTGAGGGAACCTTGAAGGCGAGAGCGATGCCGCCATGAGGGCGAAGAGTCTGCGAATCAGATGATACAGATACGGAAGAAGAATCGAAGCGATGCGTGAAAAATCTGGTGCCACGTGGACCACCGACGCCACCACCTGGTCTTAAGCTAATCACCGTCTGATCTGCCTGCATAACTCCAAAAAGCTTCCTTTGAGTGAGAGAGAGAACGGGCAAATTAGGGTTACTAAGAGGAGGGCTGGATTTAAAATTTTTTTTTTTAATTGTCAATATTTTATTATTAAAATTATTTTTGCAGATAGAGATAAGAGAGGTTCTTGTCCTCCTTTCACTATCTGAACTACGAACTGCGAGGAGGCGATGTGAGCACACAGAAACCATTTTATAATTATGGATTTTATCAAACACACCCTTAAAGTTTATAATAATTTTATATTTTAGTAATTGTTATAAAAAATTTATTTGATTCTCCTCTAATCAAGGATGGCAAAAAATCGAAAACGAGTTGAGGATGGGCACCCATTTAAGGAGTGATATCCCAACTCCCAACCTATTTTTATTTTTATTTTTTTAAAAAAAATCCTGACCTCATCACATTTTCGTTTTTGGGCATCCTTATTAAAAAAAAAAAAAAAAAAAAAAAAAAAAAAAAAAAAAAAAAA
>CP135561.1:495324-537314 GCA_032401905.1 Swietenia macrophylla | reverse complement strand
AATTAATGTGTTAATAAATTATAATATTAATTTTTAATAAAAATTAAATTAAATAAATTTTATTAAATTGTGCTAATTTTTTTAAATATGAAATATTTTTATTAATTTATAAAAAATTGTTTGATAAAAAAATAAAATTTGAGATTTTTTTTATTAATCTTGTGATAATATATTAAAAAATTATTTTAGTAATTATATTAGTTAGTTATTTATAAATAATAAATAAAAAATATGTATTTTTTATAAATTTTATTATAAAGTAAAATTATTATAAATTTTAAGAGATGTATTTAATAATATTTTTAATAATAATTATATTATTATTATTTAACATTAAAAAATTATAATTAGATTGTAATTCAATAATAAATATTATTATATAAATTCAAGTGTTTTTAATATGTTTGTTACGTAAATTGCTAATTATGCCAATTAGAGTTACTATTAATCCCCAATTATAATAACACGTGGCATTTGATTATTATTTAATTATTTTCATTTACGTTATATAATTTAAAAAAAAAAAAGAGGAAGACAAGAAGACCACGTGGAACAGCTGATCCATTGCAAAATTCTAGGCAGTACACGCATAGTCGATTCTTCCGTAACAATCTGCAACTGCAGCAGTCGAACCCACTTGCCCGGAATCCACTACGGACTTCCGAACAGCATAAACGATGGATTCTTCCATGCCTTTCCGTGCAACTTTCTCTACACGTCTACAAAGTTCCGCACAAACCAAAAAGTATTCAACTCCTTCATTTTCATGGCCTCATGGCCTTCAATGGCTTTACTGACGCCCTCCGTCAAATCATCACTTGGGTCCTGTAAATCAGCGTTTTTCCAACGCGGGTTGTTTCTGCAATCCGCAGCTGTTCCTGGGTTTTTAATGAAAGCTCGTTCCTTTGGTGTTTATGCAAGAGCTGCTACGGAGAAGAGTTTATACGACTGCACTATGAAGGTAATATTTATGAATTGTTTGAAATGTTAATGGAAGGGAAATTCCCAAAAACATCGGGGAATTTTCCTGCTAAGATGAGAAGTTGTCCTCCACCTTCGTTTTTATTGATTCTTTCACAATTTCTGGCGTCTTCGCGACACTTTCAATGTTTTCACTACTTTTTTTTTTTTTTTTCCTACGTATTCATAGCAATTCAGTCTGTTGTATGCTATGTGTGTTTGTCTGTTGGTGGTTAGTAGGCTTCAAGTCAATTGGTACAGGGGAAAAGATCTGAATTTTCCGCCAAATTGCCCAAGATTGGAAGTTTCTCTATTTGCCTAAGCTTTCTAATCTGTTTCATTATGAATTAGTTTGTGAATATTGAATGTTTGTGTGGATTGACTATGGTAATGATCATAATTTTGTCATATTCTACTTGAGGAATAAAGCAATATCTGATTGTTATCTATGTTGTATCACTTGTAACAATAGAATCATTATAAATGACAACGCAAAACTTGAAACCTCCTACACAACTTGAATACTCTAAACAAAAGTTGAAATCTTGACTTCAAATTTAACAAAAAAGTTGTAACACTAACTGGAAAATATTAACACAAAATGTGAAATGTTAAACACAGCTTGAAATGCTAAACACAAAACTTGAAATGCTTAAATCTATAGTGATAAATCCTTAATTTTTCTCCTCAATATGGGCTTCCTGATGCAGGATATCGATGGAAAGGATGTTCCTCTTAGCAAGTTTAAGGGGAAAAGTTCTCTTGATTATGAATGTTGCTTCAAGATGGTACTCTCTCTTATGATTCATTTGTTTTGTTTTGAAGATAGCACTTTCAGATCATATTTGCTTAATGTTTAATAAAGAGGTCTGATTGAGGATTTTGCTTTGAATATCAGTGGCTTGACAACATCAAATTACTCAGAGCTCTCTCACATATATGAGAAGTACAAGGCCCAAGGTGAGCTAAATTGGAATTGAAAGAATTTGAGTTTATTTGTTATCTTTCTCTTTGGTGCTTAATAGGAATTGAAATTTCTGTAACATGCTGATTACCTGTTATTTGCTTTATATATGTTTATGTTTCCTGATTATGGATCCAAAATTCTAAGTTTAAAATGTTTTTAAGATTGATCATCTTTCAGTACGATTGACCACAGGTTATATATTCAACTCAAATGGCCACACAAGATTTAGTGTATAATTTATGCATTGTTATTCTCAGTTGGTTGAGAAAGCTAGTAATGTTCCTAAATTCAGTTTCCTAGAAAATGCTGAAACATCTAGCGGCACTCAGTTTACAGAGATAACGTGATACTGCTTTTCATACCGTATGATCTTTATTTTAAGCTTTTATATGCCAAATATACAAATATCAATGACTGTGAAACCCTATAAATATGTGAACTGCTGGAAGTCACAAGAACCTGTTTTTTCACAGTTAAAATCTTATGTCTGATGATCAGCAATATGAGGGTAGCGCAGTTGTCAATTCAGAGCTGTTTCTACATCTTGCATTATTTGTTTGCGAATCATGACTGCACATATTCTATTAGTTTTCTTGTTGTTTCACATGTAGTTAGGATCATGTTGCCCTAAGACTCACCTTAATTTAAAGCTATATTTAGATCACATACTTTGTAATGCTATAGCCTACAGGTTATATTTCTTTAACAAGTGTAGGAATTTGTGGCTCAGAGAAAATTGTTTTGTCCTTAAATGACTCTAGCTAATGCTGTACACTAACTTCTCTTGCAGGATTTGAGATTCTTGCTTTTCCTTGCAATCAATTTGGAGGGCAAGAGCCCGGAACAAATCCTGAGATCAAGCAATTCGCCTGTACCAGGTTTAAGGCAGAATTTCCCATTTTTGACAAGGTATGTTAAACTAGTTTTATCATGTTTATGACTTCATATGGAAGGGAGAAAAGAATTCACTGACTAAGGGTTTTACTCTACAGGTGGATGTAAATGGACCAAATATGGCTCCAGTTTACCAGTTTTTGAAGTCAAGTGCAGGAGGATTTTTAGGTGACCTGATCAAGTGGAACTTTGAGAAGTTCTTGGTGGACAAAAATGGTAAAGTTGTAGAGAGATATCCACCAACAACCTCACCTTTCCAAATTGAGGTCTGTTTTCTATTTTAGGGATATCAAAATTTCTTCAAATCATTTTATTAATCTGCATTGTTAAACAGATTCATTTTCACACTAGATTTGTGCCCTCATAGATATAAAAGAGTACCTAGCTTCGCCTTATCTCTAATATGAGATTTTCTTGTTTATTTGCTACAGAAAGACATCCAGAAGCTTCTCGCAGCACGAATTTCGAGCTGCTTAGGTATTGCCTCATGTGTTAATGAGCAAAATAAACAATGTCTATGTATATTTCTGAATTGGGCATCACACGTGATTTCTTTTTCTTGCTTTCTTTTTTGTTTTTTTTTTTTGGGTGAAATGTAATCGTTTTGTATCATAGGTATTTAAAGTTTTGTTTTTTATTTCGTTCAGTTCCTCCATTATATTCCATGAACCTAAGTTCAATTTGTGGCCCCTGTTTTCATTATGTTTTTGGTTGAAACCCTGCCATGGTGCCACAGAGAAAGTACAAACCAATGGCCGCCCCCTCTTTCCGTTGAAAACCCTATCTTTTGTCGACAAATTGGCATTTTTGTATAGGTTTAACTTTGCTTCTGCATCCAACCATGCATATTATCCAATATTGTAAACAAGAAGACAGGAGAGGGGAACCTCTCTGGGAAACTTCACACAATATCAAACAATAACATCTTGTATCAAGCGATTCCAATTTGTCAGGCTGAACTCCATACCATTTCCTTGGTTTCTGTTTCTACAATGCTCTTTCTTAACAGAGTCCCTACGAGATTCAAGAACAAAAAACATTTCCAAAATAATTTCCCAACTTTTGGGTGAAATCCAAATCCCAAATTTCATACTGCGAACATGCAAATGAGCACTTGTTATTGAAGATTATCATTTCATTGTGAATTAATTTGAGACGAGTCTTGAGATAAAACTGGTCAAAGGGTTTACGCACGTAGGCCAGATGTGATCAAGTCTTCGTCATTCAATGCCTCACTATTTGTGCCTTTCCATTTGACGACTTGGAAGAAGAAGAGGAGAAAGGGCATTAATTTAGTATTGGTTTTGCAATGAAGTCAATATCTTCTCCAAGATCTTGAATTCAAGACGTGTGCTGCGGCCTCTTTTTCATCACCATTTTCATTCTACAGCGATGTTCTGCCCGCTAAGTTTCAATCAAGGATGCTTTAGAAAAACAAGAACTCATAGGCGAGAAACCACCCAGCAAATCATCTGTAAACCAAAACGAGCATATCTCACCAGAAACCTGGGAAAAAGCCCATCTTTTTTCGGTCTTTCTTGAACCATTTCAATGGCTACAAATGCTATCTTCCCAACTGAGCTCAACTTTCATCTTTGGCATGTTTCCTGTCTATGGCCTGAACCAAGGTTTCTCTGGATCTTTCTTCAAAGTTGTCACTGATTACTACTGGAAAGATGTGCAGAAAGTCCAGCCATCAACGGTGCAAATCTACGCAGGCTTGTATTATTTACCATGATGCCTTTCCAATCAAAGATTATCACAGATGGCCGTATTTTGTGGTTGCTGGTGTTCTTGGATTTGTCTCTGCATTGATGGTTGCCCCTCTTGGTAAGTTGCCAATTGCTTTGGAATTGGCTTGCTTGATTGGAATGTCGGCTGGGGTTGCAAATGCAGATGTTGTCATTGATGCTTGTATTGCAAGAAATAGTATTGAGATTTGGGCTTTGGCTCCGGATATGCAGAGTCTTTCTGGGTTTTGCTCCTCTGCTGGTTCTGTGATTGGCTATTCCACCGGCGGCTTTTCTAATCATGATCTTGGAACTCAGGTAAGCTTTTAATCTTCTCGTCAGTTTTAAGAATATTTGTATAATTTGCAGTCCTTCAATTTTGTGATACTTGTTGTAGGGAGCATTGGGTCTATTGGCAATCCCACCAGCTTTCTTGATTATATTAGGTTTTCTGATTTATGAAACAAGATCTATCAGTCACCGTTCAGAGCAGAAGAAGGTTAGAAACTTTCATTCACCTGTATTTTTTTTTATATTATAATGAAGCCATTTTAGTTACATGCGCCATTACTTTTTATCTTTGGTGATTTCTGTTTCTAGTAGTTCGAAGCAGATTTCCACTAATTGTACAGTTCACAGTGGGAGTTTAACATTAATCTTATCATGTGATCATTCTTTTACAAGAAAAATCTTGAACTAGTTCGAATTTGTTCGTTTGGCAATTCTTCCATCCTTGAAGTTTCCTCCATGCATAATACGTTATAAATTTTTCCCAGTTACTACCTATCCTGGATGGCAGCTAAACTGCTAAGAAAGCTAAAGCTGGTCTAGTTAGCTACTCTACAAAGCTTTTTTCTTTTTCATGATACAACAATCAAAGCAGAATTTTTTGGTATAGCATTTCTTTCCTTAGATCAGCTAGACCATAAAGATGACAGTTGCATATTTTAATTATATTGATGATGTAGTTCAGTCTTGATAATGTACATATAGAAGTCTGCTAGAACCATTTTTTTATTCCCTTTTTCTGACTTTTGATGTGGACAAACAATATCCATGATCTGCAGGCAATGGAGAATATCGAATTTATGATGAAGGGCATGTACAAATTGATAAGATGCCCACAAGTGTGGAAGCCATCACTGCACATGTATCTTTCTTTGGCTCTCAGTATAAGTACTCATGAAGGGCAGCTTTATTGGTATACAGATCCTAAAGCCGGTCATGCAATCTCTCAGGTTTCCTGTTTTTGCTCTACTGTTACACTTTTGAATGCCAATGACTAATGAGATAACAAGTTAACAACCCTCGTGACAAAAGTTTAGCAAGTTAACAACCTTCACCACAAAAGTTTGGAATGTGTCAAGCATGAGAAGATCAAACCCAGTTGATCTTCGTAGTCGAGGTTTTTCCTTGCGAAGTTTAGCTAATAATCTTACTCCAATGCATTCTTTGTTGCAGGAACTTGTGGGTGTGATTTATGCACTTAGTGCCGTAGCTTCCATGATAGGGGTTCCAATCTACCACAAGAATCTAAAAGACTACCCTTTCAGAAACTTATTCTTTTTCACACAGCTTCTCTATGGTATATCCGGAATGCTTGATCTAATTTTCATCCTCCGATGGAACTTAGCCTTAGGTATTCCAGATTCCTTCTTTGTTATTATGGAACAATGTGTCTCCCACATCATAAGCAGAATCAGATGGATTCCAATGATCGTATTGAGCACAAGACTTCGCCCTATGGGCACCGAAGGCACGCTCCCTTAATGTGCATTGACAGCATTGGCTCACTCACCTCCAAATGGGGTGGAGGAATGGTTCTTCATTTGTTGCACGTCACGAGGACTAACTTCACAAACTTATGGTTGGTTATTCTGATAAGAAACATTCCGGGACTTGCAACATTGGGACTGATTTTTCTTGTACCTAAGGCTGATCATTCTGATGAATTGATTCCACTAGATCTTTTAATAAAGAATTCAGATACTAGTGCAGATGAGGAAGGCTTGCAGCTTGTCCCCATCAACCAGAAAAACGAGGAAGTTGCCTAGTTTATTACAGAGGAAGCATTGTCAAAGAGAATTGAGTGCAGAAGACTGATTGTTAAATCTGTCCTATTGTTATTTTTGGCAGGGCAGGGAAAACAGGTTGAACAAAACATTTTGTTACCATACTTGCATATGTAAAGCAGCATCATTCTTTCTGCTTCTGTGAACTTGATCTGAAAGATCAGTGTACAGAGTCAATATCATATATACACACACAAATGCATGTATTTGTATGAAGCTGCCAACAATATATCAATGTATTTTATATCCAAAATTTTTAATTATTACATTAACCATTTTAAGTTTTTTTGTTTGCATTTCAAATTTTTTTATTACGTGTTTTAAGGTTTTATTATCATTGTAAGTTTCTTATTACATATTTTGTGTTAAGAGATGTATGGGATGTTGAATGCATGTTAGCATACTTTAGATATATATAAGTAGTGGTATCCAAAGAGTTAGGTCGGTTCCCTAAAAAGACCCACATGAATTTTAATTTCACTTATTTAAAAATAAGTAAGTTAAATATGACTCATAAACTTAAATTTTAATGAACTATATAATAAATTAATATGCAAATATTTATTATTTAATATAAAATATATTATTTAATTAATAAATATAAGAACTCGTCAAATTTATGTTTGATGAGTTTAGTCTAATATTAACTTATGATGTGTTTTTATCGTTCAATTTGACTGTAATTTATAATAAACTCATATTAAATTGAATCAATTCGACTCAATCTCCTTGACACTTTGTATCAAAGTGCATTAAATCCTATAATCTCAACATTATAGGAGCAATTCGTCATTTCAGAAGCGGTCAAGGACTACTTAATATCAACTAAATAAAGTATGCCCTTATTTGAAATAATATAAAGATTAGGGATCCGAATGTTATTACCCCTAAAAACGCCGACAGCGTGAACACAAGTGGGCAAAAATCATCAACGACACCGTTTTCTCATTTCCCGAAGCTTTCTTTTAAAGCCCTTTTCATACTGTTTCTCTTCGCTGCTACGTTTCCTACGACTTTTCCCGCTATTCTCTCTTTCTCCGTACAAAGCAAAGAATCTGCCCCCGCGTTTGCCCGTGAAGCCGTCAGTCACCAATTGACATGGTAAGATACTATTTTCACAGTCTTTTTACTAGAATCAGCTTGAATAATTTCACAGTACCGTTCTTAATTTCAAATTTTTCTCATGAGTTAGGGTTTTGGTGTACTTCTAATGTTCTTTATTCTTGAGTCTTATGTTTGCATATGTTATGTGTTTGGTTAGGTTGAGCTTAGATGAATTTACTTTGTTCTAGTCAAAGTTGTATCGTTTAATTGTATTTTGCGTTCAGTAATCAGTGAGCTGATATTGGCATGTGTCTTACCTGTAATTTGAACTACTGGAATTTGACTAGAGTCTACTTCTTTTTCATTGAAAAGGACTTAGTGTTTTGTCTTGAATTGGAATGTTTGGGTTGTAACATCTGATTTATTTATCTTTTTCCCTTGCTTGTTCTTATAGATGTCATGTCAGTTGTGGTATGGTTTGCTTTACATTTGAACAGCATGAGGAATTGATTTCTGAAATGGGTTTTGATCTTTATGTTGGTTGGCATTAGAAACCTTGCGATAGTTTGGGTTTACAATCAACTTGTGTGGTTGATGCTATACTGATAATCTCTGGACTTTAGTTTCAGTCTCTTGTCTTTTATTAAATGCAACTGTGTTTTGCTTGCTCTCTCTAAGAAATGCATCTTCATACTGGATACCGTAGTTGAAAATTATTGAGTTTTAATTACTAGTTCTATACTTGAGAACCATTAGTCTTTGAGAAAGGACAGCTCTAGGTGGTTTATTAGCTCTTTTTCAGATGATTTTGTGGCTTTTCTTTGATGTTTTCTGCAGATATCTGTGTAATTCTCCTACATTGTTTAGTTTTAATATCCATGTGAACAGTTATGTTTTAACTATCAGTCTGTAATACATTTGTTCTTCATTTTGTTTACGTGCTGACCTTTGTCTTTTGTATCTGTTTAGGCTAATAGGCACACGATTATTCTGATGCAGACTTCTCCAAACAGAGCAACAAGAACATTTATGGATTATGGTTCAATAAGTCAAGCTATGGATGGTATGTTTATTTGTAGTCTAATCATTGTCATATGATATTCAATTCATCATGTATTATCTGTGCTTCTTGTGCTTTCTTGGGCCAGTTTCTTGCCAGTTGTGAAAGCTCGATGCACTAGAAAACTTGAAGTAACCTATACATTTACATAACCATGCCCTATGAGAATTAATGGTGGCAGTCTCCTAAGATGAGTGGTGCACCTACATTTCTCCCTTTAGTTAACCAAATGCAGGCTTTTTGACAAACTATTTGGCAATTGTTACTGTTGCTTTGTGATGCATTTCTTGCTTCAAGAAGATTATAAATTTTCCAGACTAAATACTAAATTAAGACTCCATTCTCTCATTCACACTCTTTGCATGGTATTCTTCTGGATATACACAGGTATATGTGCACTATATGAGAGGAAGCTTAAGGAGATAAATCCAGCAAGCAGAGACATAACTTATGATGTTGGAGATCTCTACAATTTTATTGATGGCCTTGCAGACATGAGTGCATTAGTGTATGTCTCTCTCCTTAGCTCTCTCTCTCTCTCTCTGAATACAATGCTGACAACTAAACAACTTTGTAATAGCCAAGATCTTAGTGAATTTCTTATACAATGCTGACAACTAAACAACTTTGTAATAGCCAAGTTCTTAGTGAATTTCTTCTTTTCAGATGCCAATGCCTATTGCCTTTTAGTTCTTGTTTTTTGGGAAGTACTCTATTTGAAGAGAACAGAATTAAATTTTGTTGTCATTTATCCAGAGAGTTAATAGAAGATATATTATGTTTTTTAATCCAGCATTACAATTACATCAAAACTACTTCAACAATTCCTAAAAATGATTATATATAGGTTAAAGTTATATGCCATGAAGGTTGTGCATGCATGTGTATGGACCTGTAAAGGCGGCCTGGTTGGATAACTGATATTTGCTATTTGTGGCAGATATGAGCACTCAATTCAGGCTTATTTGCCATATGACAGAGAGTGGATCAAACAACGGACATTCCACCACCTTAAGAAGTTAGCACATTGAAGCTACTCAATTCTCTAGTTGTGCTCTTGAGCAGAAGCTTGTTTAATAGGACAATCACACTCTCTTCCTTTCTCATTCCTGCAGGGAGAGATATCGAAGAACAAATGTAATTTTATCTGGAGTTACTCAAGAAATGTAAACTACTGTTGTTGTTTGTTCACTGTGTTCTGCAGCTAGAAAGGCTCTGTCTATGAAGGTTGATCTTCCATATTGGACTATATAATCAATCCTATGTAATATGATTGCTCAATTGTCACATGATGGAATTTTGATACATCTATTTCATTCGTCATTCGGCATATTTTTTTGGATTTATTTGTCTTGGAACTGGGGATTCGGGTCTGTGATATATCTCTTCATTTGCTTGCATATGGGTTAGGTTAGGTCTCAAGGACAGGAAATCCACTCAGGGCTCATTTGAGGGTGGCAAAGTTGGATTGTTTCAGAAATTGGTGGATAAAAAGTGACGGAGAAGGTGGCTTTCTTTCGGATAAATTCCATGTCGACTCATTGGACTGAATTAAACGAGTTTCACTAAGCCCAAAAATATGAAAGGCAAGGGCAAAATGGCAATTAAAAACAGTTTGATTTCCTGCAAGGTAGGGTTTACTTAGCAAATAAGTGGACATCTTGATATGAGTAAAATTGTTGGATATGAGGCAGACGGCCGATCAGGTGGGCTCGGTTGTATGAAGCTATACCGCAATTGAATGTAGCGAATTCCTGGACGTTCTGTTGAAACACGTGGACCAATCACTTCCTCAGTCACTTACCTTGCAAGCCCATCAGGTAACCCAATCACTGCTCACTGTATTATAACACCCTCACTACGATTAACCTTTTGTTTTTCAATTTAATTTATTAGTTCCTGAAAAATTCACTCTTTGATTTCTGTTTTGACTCAATAGCTCTGTTGTCCCGAGACGCACAAACCCTAACGATAATAATAAAGCTTTAGTGATTCTCCGCTCTCGTCTCGGTTCGAACTTTTCTAACTTATCATTTTTATTGAAATTTCATTTTGATGATTATTATTATTCAATTCTTTCTTCCTTACACCCGCAAAATTTGATTGTCTTGATGACATTAGCTCATGAATTTCAGTACATGTTGAGTAATTCTTCTTGTTAGTTAAGCTCGAAACGATGTTAAGCTGAAAGCCTCATCGTTTCTGTGTCAATCCCTGGAAACTCTGCATATGAAAATTGTAATCTTATATCCTTTCCCCTTTATCTGTTCTATAATTTTAGATTCATACTTTCTCGTTATATATATATATATATAGTGATTCTCCTTCATTTCTCCTTCTTCTTTCTCTTGATTGTAAGAAATTGATTAATTGGGCTAGCTTAAGGGTTTTTTTTTAAAGGTTTTGAATTTTAATGCAATTTATGGCATAATTGTTTTCAGGGAGTTGAGAACGTAAAAAATGAGCTCCTTCTCCATTACGCGGAAGAAGACTCCTTTCCAGAAGCACAGGGAGGAGGAAGAGGCCAAGAAAAAGGTAATTGAATTTTTTGTTCGCCTCAACCTTACAATGTGAACAAGAAATTTTGATAAGTTGATCGTTTTTCTTTCTTTCTTTCTTTCTTTCTTTTTTAAAACCTCTTTTCTATATCTGTATGCTTTATATGTTATGTTAGAGGGCAGAGGATGAAACCGCTCGTTTGTATGCGGAGTTTGTGGAGTCATTTCAAGGTGATAGTACGCCTGGGTCAAAGACTTTTGTTAGAGGAGGAACAATTGATCCCAATGACAAATTGAAGGATTTTGAAGGTCAGTTTGACTGAGAAGCTCTGTACTTTTCTTTATTATTAATTTTGATTACAGTTTTTTTTTTAAATTTGATGTACATTCTTGTTTTATTTCACACTATGGATTAGTATGATAGTTTTTCTATTATTATGAGGACACATTAATAAAAATATGGGCCTTTTTTATTCATTCGCGGATGGCAGGTGAAAAGTCCAAAGATGGGGTATCTGTTCCAAAGAAGGGAAGTAGGTAAATGAATACTTTTTAATTAACTGTCTGCAGTGGTAATGCTCTTTCGATGAGGCATCATATATAAGAGAATTACATGGTGATATGCTCAGTTTTATTCTCTTGTTGCTTAGGTTCTCAAAAAAAAAGAAACTTGGTGAGAAGTTTCTCACGCAACACTCATTTTACATGAAGGAATTAGATTTCACAGAATCCATTATCATGACAGTATATCTATAAATAAAATACATGTTCTGGATACAACAGTTGTAGGCCTTGTCACTTAAGATATTGCTGTTTCTTTTCGTTGCATGTTTTCTACTACTCAAAGGTCTTTTGTCATCACATATGTTTATTTATCACTCTCATTATTTTTGAAGTTGGAGATTCTAGAACTTGGAATTTGTCCTCCTGTCTTCTGTTTAAAATTTTTATGACATAACATTTTAATGGGTTAGGTCATTATGACTCAGAAGCTTAAAACATTTCTACTGGTTGCTCATTGTTGGTATATCTGGTGAATACTATTTTTACAATGAATTCATTAGTAGCCTGCTATATTGAGGTAATTGTTATTCAGAGAAGAGAACATTTTTGGAGCATTACAAGTTAGCTGTGTGGTGTTACCATGGGTGATGACCTGCATAAGCCCATGAGTTAGTAGTTCATGGTAACCCTGCCCATCTAGCTTGCATAGAATTGCACTACTGATGAGATGCTATAAAAAAAAAAAAAAAAAAAATTGTCAGTAGTCACCACAAATGCGTGGTAGACTTATTTTAAGATTAAAAACACATTGAAATAGGAACAGTGTGTTATTTCCATTTATCATACTTTTTGGACACATTAACTACCATTTATGTAATTTCAAATACTAGAAAAATGTTATGATTTTATAAATAATCCTAGTTTATGTTTTGATTTATTCATTAAATAGAACTTATTGTAAAAACACACACTTAAAACATATTTTCGAGTACCTCAAGGCACATCGAACATGCAATGACAGCTCATCAAAGTGTATACCATGAAGAAAGATATAGTTAGGCCTTGTTGGCATACAACTGGTTCAAACTTGGTGTGTTCTGGTAACATGAAAGTTTATTGAAATATCTTCTGCAGGTATGTTCCATCTTTCATACCACCTCCTTTGGCGTCCAAGGGAAGAGACTTGGAGAGGAAGGTCTGTTTGCTGATAGTATTTGGCTGCACTAATTCAAATTGTGTACAAAAGTTATTTTTGTGGTCTTCTAGTATTTATATTTAGTCCTAAATCTCTGACATACACCTTGTAGAAAGAGGAGGAAAAGCCGAAAGACAAGGAGAAAGGGAAGTCTAGGAACATAGATAATTTTATGGAGGAGTTGAAACATGAACAAGAGATGAGGGAGAGGCGAAATCAGGAGCGTGAACATTGGCGTGATGGGCGTCATAGTGAAACTTCTGCTGTAAGTGTTTTTTCTCTTGGTTGATTGTAACTTGTTTCTAGCCTTTAAAATGTAGCAAGTGAGATTTGGTCTTTTTGTTACAAAGATCCTTGAAAAAATGGTTACAAAACCATTATATTCATCTTTTATGTGCTTGGAATGCTGCCTTTGTCTCAAATATATATGAAACTATAGCTGTGATTGATCTTTATCAGCCATCCAGTCGATTTGATGAACTGCCTGATGACTTTGATCCAAGTGGAAAGCTTCCTGGATCATTTGATGATGGTGATCCACAGACTACAAATTTATATGTTGGAAATCTTTCGCCGCAGGTTAGATTCCCTTTTTTGAATTTTTGGTGTCAATATCCCAATGCTCTCTGGTTTTGCAACCTGGAAATGGTAATTTGTGTTGTTTTATTCTCTTGATGATTTAGGTTGATGAGAATTTTCTCTTGCGGACTTTTGGGAGATTTGGGCCTATTGCTAGTGTGAAAATAATGTGGCCAAGAACAGAAGAGGAGCGAAGGCGGCAAAGAAATTGTGGCTTTGTAGCTTTTATGAATAGAGCAGATGGACAGGCTGCAAAAGATGAAATGCAAGGTTTGGATTCCGCAGATATTTTTCTTTAACAAATTATCTGAGATATTGCCGGTACAAGGGATTTATTGTATCGTAATTGATGTGCATGTGTATAGTCTTCATTAGTTTTCTGGGAATTCAATTAATTAAAGGACAAAAAGAGATTGAACTGATATGTTATCTGTCACAGGAGTTGTGGTTTATGAATATGAGTTGAAGATCGGATGGGGTAAATCTGTTGCTCTCCCATCACAAGCACTGCCTGCTCCCCCGCCAGGACAGATGGCCATAAGGAGCAAGGAGGTTCGTTTTGATTTCAGTAAAACTTTGAAGCTCATTTTTCATTATTTTTTGCATTCATTTCCTAATTGAATTTGATGCTTTCACACTATATTCAAATATGAAAGAAGGTTTTGGTCAACATTGCTTTATTGAACATCTTTATCTTGACTGGATTAGTCTTGAAAGCTGCTTGCTTCTCAATGTAATCACTCTGAGCTATGTTCAATTCTTTGATTACAGGGTGCCACTGTTATCTTGTCCGGTCCATCAGGTCCACCAGTTACTTCTGTGCCGAACCAGAATTCTGAATTGGTATGTTAGCTTATTTGTTTTGATGAAGTTTTATGGCAGTATGCGCTATGAATTTGTTGCAAAAGTATTGTGAACTCATAAGTGTTAAGTTCATGTCTGGTGATCTTAGCATCTGAATCTTATGAATCCTGTGCTCTTAGAAGTTGCTAACTCATAGAGTTTTGAGGTTTTTACAATATCATGTTGATACTTCAATCATCTTCTTAACTGACTTAATTTTGTTGTTCTCACTTTCTGCATCCTGTGAATTGATTTGGGTGCCTAGGTTCTTACACCAAATATTCCTGATATAATGGTTGTTCCACCTGATGATCGTCATTTGCGGCATGTGATTGATACAATGGCTCTTTTTGTTCTGGACGGAGGATGTGCATTTGAACAAGCTATCATGGAGAGGGGTCGTGGGAATCCTCTTTTCAACTTTCTCTTTGAACTTGGCTCGAAGGAGCATACTTACTATGTTTGGAGGCTATACTCTTTTGCTCAGGTATATCCTGTTATATGCCATATTGAGCATGCTTAGTATGTTTGGAGGCTATATTCTTGAACATTGTGTGGAAATATTGCCAGTATAGTAAATAATTTTATCTTCTGCTGCTATGGTGGTGCCTTGGGCTGCTTTTGTAAAATTATGTGCTCACGAGAGCACTCATAGCATTGCAGTTTTTTAAATGCTGTAGTAATATAAACGTTAAATATGATGGTGCCGGGAATGCAGGGTGATACTCTTCAAAGATGGCGAACAGAACCTTTTATCATGATAACTGGCAGCGGAAGGTATTGGAAGTCCACTATTTCATGTTTCAACAATTCCATGTGCCGATTTACTTTCTGGAGGTTCATCAAAATCTATGAATTTACTAGGTGGCATTAACCATGTGATACTGTTTACAGATGGATGCCGCCACCTCTGCCAACAGCAAAAAGCCCAGAGCATGAAAAGGAGTCTGGTACAACGTATGCTGCAGGAAAAAGCAGGGTACTTGCAACATAATTTCTGGCTAGATCAATTGATTTGTTTATTTTACATTGCATGATTATGGATTATATTTCTAACTCGTACAATTATCCACTTTTTCACTTTAACGTGGCAGCGTGTGGAACCAGAACGAACACTTACTGATTCTCAGAGGGATGAATTTGAGGACATGCTACGTGCGTTAACGCTAGAGAGAAATCTGATAAAGGAAGCTATGGGTTTCGCACTGGATAATGCTGATGCTGCTGGGGAGGTAATTTGCTTGTCCCAATCAAATACACAACAATTGGTGCTTGACCCAGCAAGCTGATTTCTTTTCTATTTTGTTTCTCACATTGTGTCAGTTTCTGTGGGCTTTAGATTTCTCATGTCCTTGACTTTTTGCCATTGAGATGTTATTTAACATTTGAAACACAGTTAAAATCTGTTATTGAACCAGAGAAAGGAAACAAATAAACACTGTAGAGAAGAATCAGAGTCTCGCAATTGATCTCCACACTTTTCACTGTGAACTTAAGAACTACTTCCCAGAATCCTTATGGTATCGTTTTGTGTTGCAGATAGTTGAAGTTCTGACAGAATCTTTGACCCTTAAGGAGACCCCAATTCCAACAAAGGTTGCAAGGCTTATGCTTGTCTCTGATGTTCTCCATAATAGTAGTGCTCCTGTAAAAAATGCATCTGCTTATCGCACTAAATTTGAAGCGACATTACCTGACATAATGGAGAGTTTTAATGACTTGTATCGTAGTATAACTGGAAGGATCACTGCTGAGGCCCTAAAGGTCAGTTGTAACTGGTGATTTTTGTTTTGACTTCCTGTTGGCTCCTCTTTGTTCTGTTTTGATTTTAATATGATCTATGTTGATTTGACAGGAACGAGTTTTGAAAGTGTTGCAAGTATGGTCAGACTGGTTTCTGTTTTCTGATGCGTATGTGAATGGATTGAGAGCTACTTTCCTTAGGTCTGGGAATTCAGGTGTGACCCCTTTTCATTCTATATGTGGAGATGCACCAGAAATAGACAAGAAGACTAGCTCTGAAGATTCAAGTGATGGGAGTAAGGCCAACCAAGATGCTGCATTGGCAATGGGTAAAGGAGCAGCTATGAAGGAGCTAATGAATCTTCCCCTTGCTGAGCTCGAAAGACGTTGTAGACATAATGGATTGTCTCTTGTTGGTGGTAGAGAAATTATGGTTGCACGATTGCTAAGCCTGGAAGAAGCAGAAAAGCAGAGAGGCTATGAACTAGATGATGACTTGAGATTTACTCCGAGCCGTTCAAGTTCTGGAAGATATTCAAGTGGTCGGAAAGAAGTAAATGTTGAACCAGAGCCAGTAGAATTTTCAGGATGGAATCATTACGGAGAGGATGAGCAGTCACTGGGTGTGGGGTCTATACTTTTGACTACAACCCTAAGTATACCACAGCCTGAACTGAAAGCCTTCACAAAAAAAGAGAAAAGTGATCCTGTTTTGCCAGCCTCTAAATGGGCTTTGGAGGATGATGAAAGCGACAATGAACAAAAGAGAAGTTCTAGGGGGCTGGGGTTGGGCTACTCTTCTTCTGGAAGCGATAATGCTGGTGATGGTCCAAGTAAGGTGGATGACATTGACTTTGCAACTGATGCAAGCATTCCACTACAAACCGATGGTGGAATGAATGAAGAGCAAAGGTCTTGTTATACATCCATCTCTCACTCTCTTGTACACACTTCATTGCTGTTATGAACTTTCACTTGGTTGCATCCAACTAAAATATGTTACTGGTTTTGCTTGGATATTTGGTTTTAGAAATAGAATAGCTGATGCTACGCATGCTTCCAAGTTCCAGTCTTCTTTTTTTTCTCCCTAGTATGTCCGTTTGTTTTTCCACTGCCCTCTTTCCTTATATTGAAGGAAGAATTTGTTTTTCTATGTTAAACAAAATTAATTGATTTTGTTAATGTCTGCTTTCCAGTCGGCCCTTTGAAAATCTTACTTCTGCTAATCAGTATTCTGGACCCACTAATTTTATGTGTGATTTTTATGTCAACACAGACAAAAGTTGAGACGTCTTGAAGTTGCTTTAATAGAATATCGTGAATCTCTTGAAGAGCGAGGTATCATAAGTTCAGAGGAAATCGAGAGGAAAGTTGCAATCCATCGCAAGCGACTAGAGTCTGAATATGGCCTATCAAATCATAACGAAGACGTTTCAGGGAACAGTAAGTGCTTATATGAATGAAATTTCATCTAATTTATATTCCCACAAATGAGTTGTTCATCGTAAATTGGTTTGGAAACCAGTGATGATGTCTCTGTTAATTGCTGTTCTTCAGTCCTATTTGTATCATGCATTTGGTTTATAATTTCTTCATTAAGTTCTGATAGAAGGTTTTGCTAAGATTAGTGAATTTTGTTAAACCAAAAATGCCTAATGATTTTCCCCCCATAACTACGGAGAGAACATCTTCAGAGAGAAGGGACAGACGGGATGATAACCGGGACTCTTCAAGAAAACGACACCGCAGCCGGAGCCAGAGTGAGAGCCCACCGCCACGGAAATCGTCAAACAGGGACAGGGAAAATGATTTAGATAGGGACCGGGAACGGCATAGGGATAGAGATAGAGCTCATGATTTGGAAGGTGAAAGAGGGAGATACCATCGTGAGAAGAGCGGAAGTAGAGAGAGGGATGATCACGACAGAGACAGAGATAGAAGGAGACGGATGAAATGAGTCTGTTGTTTGTGGAACACGCTAGTTTTTTTGCTTCTTCTGAACAAGTTCCAGACTGCCGTGACATCATTTGATGGACATGATTATATTGAAGGAGGTTTCAGCTAAAAGTTTACCGCTGTACCTGGTTTGTGACATGGGAAAAATCATTTTGTTACAAGTGATGTGAAAAGATGAACTTCATCTGTTTAACATTGGGAAAATGTGACGGAAATTCTGTCCCTTGCTGAACGTTTTGTAGTCAAAATGTATTTATGTTTCAAAATCAAGATCTTAAGCCTCATGGTTTTGTTTTAGTACTAGAGCTTTGATGATTGAAAACTCCTTTGGGCTTTGTATCTCGCTCTTATTTTGTTGGCAAAAAGCTCCATGGATGTTGATATCGGGTCAGACCTGCATGCATATAACCCGTGAAAGTGACTATTCAAAATTTACTTTCATATATAAATTATTGTGGAGTTTTTAATTACAGGGCATTTATTCTAATTATGTTTTTATTTTTTTTTATCTAAATGAACTAATTATTATTTATATATATATATATATATATATTAGAAATCGACCAATGTGAGTGATATGTGTCAAATAATAATTATACTAAATTCAAAAAGTTAAAATGACAAATGCAACCTTGCATTAAACTTGGGTGCACAATTGCAGTAAAGGCAAAGATCTTTGATAACTCGTACTATCTACCATCAACACTGCTAACAAGGGCAACTAATTCAATATTCTCAGTTTCTGAAGCTTCAACTCTATCTTCTTTACTTTCCAATTCAGCTGGAAGGAAAGAAGAATCCGGATCACCTCGAGGCACCAAAAATATTATGCAAAGAGGAGTAACTCTCAATATGTTTCGGATCAAAATGGCAAGCCATAGATTGTCAAACTGTGTTCGCGTGACTTTTAGGATGTGCAGCAGAAGGCCTCCTGCCCATGAGGATGAGAGAAGTCCGGCATTATCGATAGACATAAGAAGAGCAAAGAATGTGCCTTCAATGCCAGTGGGACAAAGCCGGGAACTGAGTACAAGAAGGGGCATCCATTTTAGCTGGCCAACCATTTTAGAGACGCCTTCGTCAATCACAATGGCCATAAAATCTGGTATCCCAAGCTTCAAGTTCAGTCGCAATACCAGCAGCAAATCTAGCATTCCTGATAAACCAGAAAGTAACTGAGCCCAGAATAGTACATCTCGAAAAGGGTAATCTTTCAAAGAATTTTGGTAGAGTATTGCAGCCAAGATGGAGCCAACTGGACCAACTGAAAGTATGTATCCAACAGTTTCCTGCATTAAGCACATGAGGGAACATTTAATCTGTTTCTTTTCTTATGCAAATGATAATGTAACAAGGTTTCCAAAAGATGTTGGGTTCCCAACCATAAGCATTATTTCTGAGTTAGTGTTCTTCCAGAAAAAGGAATGCGTAAGTTTAAATAATTACGATGCATAAGCGCATGGTGCTGTATGATCTGAAGAATATGTAAATTTATCTCCAACTAATATTGTCAAATAGTTCTTCGTTGTCAGCACGACTCCGCGAAATTAGAGCAGAAATAAAGTACCTGAGAGAAAGATGGACCAGCTTTTGAATTGGTATACCAATAGAACAACCCTTCATGAATATTCAAGCTCACTGCAAATGATAAGTACATGTACAAACAAGGTCTCCATACAAGCGGGAACTTCAACGTTGTCCACATGGACTTTCCAGCATCAAGAAATTTCTGGTTTACCTGAGTCAACAATCAACTTTTAGGATAGGTACGTATACTTAACCAGCAATTAACATGGACAAATAATTACCTGTTTGTAATTGAAATCTACCATATGGGGCTCATCAAGCAAAATTCCAACTAAAATTACAAGCCCAGCTGGAATTGTTATCAAGCCGAAGACTCCCTAACAGGGAAAAGGAAAATATCTTCAAATAATAAAATATTCATACCATAACGTGGATAGAAGTACATAATTTTCTTTGAAGAAGATTAGATCAAAGTAGTCGAATGGATGCTAACCTTGGGTCCTATTAGGTGAACAAATATACCACT
Source organism: Swietenia macrophylla (assembly GCA_032401905.1). Taxonomy (NCBI): domain Eukaryota; kingdom Viridiplantae; phylum Streptophyta; class Magnoliopsida; order Sapindales; family Meliaceae; genus Swietenia; species Swietenia macrophylla. The sequence goes on along the minus strand of CP135561.1, from coordinate 517,216 downwards.
TATAGAAAATCCAATTAGTGCTCCAATGGCAGCACTCAAAGAACATAAGCTTTGCATGTCAGATGCAAGGGCAGGATGTAGAATACTGTTCTGTGCAACACAGGCATCAATAGTCACATCTGCTATTGCTATCCCAGCACTTGAGGCTGTTAAAGCTGACACAGCAAATACAATATGCAATTTTGCATGCAATGATAACAACAACATGGAGAACACACCAAGACAACCTGAAAATTAACAAGGAAAGCATGAACTATCTGGTGAGACAAAAGCGTCCATTAAGTGACTTTTGAATCCATAGATCAGAGATGTGTTTCTGGTATTAGTAATCTACCTTGAAATAATTTACCCATTAAGCAACTTTTGCGACCAAGAAGCCTCCTCTCAAAGAGGAAACATATGATTTCAAACTTTTTTAAGATTGAGAAAGCGATTTAGCAACAGAAAAGACTAATCAACAATTGTACCTTGCTTAATTCCTAAGCAATCTCGACAAATATTAATGCTAAAATCACAATGGACTAAAGCAAATAATTTCTCTTTGTAGCTTAAACAATAAATGAAACAGAAATCCATAGACCATATGAACATCCTAGATTATTAGGCAGAATACAATGTACGGGTAAAATAGAGCAAGGAGAAAATATAAACACGTATAAAATTACCAGCTAAGATGAAATAAGGCCGTCTGCGGTACCCGAAAACTGGAAGAACATCAGTGAGAAGACCCCAAAGAGGCTTCACAATCCAAGGAATGGAAGTAATTCCTGCATAAACTTGAGCCTCAGAAGGCTGCACTTTTTGAACATCTTTCATGTAATATTCTGTCCCAACGCGAGCAAGTGCTCCACCTAATCCCTGGCTTATTCCATAGACAATCACTACACCAAACACAAAACTCCAATGCATTTCCCTGGCAAGCATTTGAATCCAATAAATTGGAGTCCATAAAAATCCACACCACCTGTTTTTAGATTCACTTTCATCTTCCATCACAGCCCCTTTAGCCGCTTCTAGATTCTCTTCCTCCAACATAATTTACTCTTCTAACCAAAATCTTGAAAAAGAAAAATAATAACCCGGTTCGCAAGTCTGCTAAACTCAATGTTTACTTTTATGGGTAACTTTGAAACAGACAAAAACAATTCTAAAGCGAGACGAAAAAACACATCTATAACTGATAAAAGAAATGACTAAATAACAACCTAACGATACAAATCGATGCTTTCTGGTCTCGGTTTCATCAAGCAGATATTTTGGTGTTTGTTTGCACAACCTTGAACCCAGTAGATCCGACAGCAACAATGTCTTCTTCAAGGATTGAAATAGGTTGTAAAAGTGATCTAAACAGAAGAAGAGAGAAAATGAATAATGAACGCAGATTCAAGACAAGGGAAATTTCCAAGGTAGGAGAAGAGTCTCTCTCCATTTCATAGTTGACCGTAGGGTCTCCATTGTCCAAATTCCAAATCCAATCTTTTTCTTTATTTTCTTAAAAAAATATGACCTGCATTCATCAACTAAGCTAAGATAACCAATGACAGATTTTTAAAAAAAGAAAAAAAAAAGGAGGACCCACCAGAAATTAAATCTGGTATTTACATAAAGCTTATATAAACTGTCACGTGGCTGAAGTTAATTGGCTTTCCCATTCAGTAGGGACATGTTCTTGTAGATCTTGTTGCCACTCACGGTCCGATGATGTGAGCAAGCGTAAGATTTTGTCCGAAAAACGTGCCAAACTCCCAATGTTCATGGATGTGCCAAAGAGAAAAGGGTAAGCTCACATGCCGTTCCCTCGCATACAAGTAGTATATCCCGTTTCAGTTAAAGATTGCTGCATTAGAAAATCATAAAGCCCGTAACTTGCATAATTAAGCAAAGCAAGCTGAAATTTTTTTTTTAAAAAAAAAAAATTATTTCTCTTGGAGCCGATTTATTAACAAAAGAAGAAAAGATACGCACATAAGAGACCAAAGGGAAAAGCATGGAAAAAGCCAGAAGCAGCAGCAACTCAACTAACTGGACAGTAGCGGCAACTACAGAATTTATTTCAGCGGCTAAACACAGCGTTACCCCATCAGCAGAAAGCAGGCAGCAGCACTCAAGCTGCAGCACCATCAGCCCAGCAGCAACAACAAGCAGACCAGACAAGTTGAATGTTAATAACTCGTAAAATCTGCAAGTTCGTAGTGACCTGAACAGATTGGAATGCGAGAAATCAAGTGGGTATGTGCTGCCACTGTTCTACTTTCTCTTGTTTGGATTGGAAGCCATTCGTAATCTGTCTTTGCCCTACTTTTTTGTATGACTTGCAGAAACACGAAAAAAAAATAATGAAAAAGTGTTATTCCGTATATTCATATGTTTGTAATTGTTGTACTTTTGGTTAATTTAGTAATCACTCAATTCTTATTTACCAACCAAAGTCCATCTATATTTTCAACTGCACAAGCCCAAAAAGGGTAGAAGCAGAAAAACTCCAATGCGTCCAGCTGCCTTTCAAAGACAAACATCGAAACACTTCCGTAGAAATGATTAGCCTGAATTTATTGAGCAAAAGAGTATTGTCAACGTGATTGAATATATACAATGGCCTGTTGATTCCACTTTCATAAGTTGCATGGTTTTCTATCAACAGTTTCATGCTATACTGGGTGGAAACAGCCAAAAGGCCCAAAACCAATAAACTCCATCAAGATGATGGATCTGAAAAGAAAAATGAGAAACTCCATTAGTTTTGTTGAGCAATTCATTATGAAACTTGATGAACAACTATCAAGTACGGACATGACTGAGTGCAGTCGAAGAATCCCAAGCCAGAAACTTGTAAAGAGCTAGGGCATGACAATACGATGGTATACAGAAGCTCTTTTTTTTAAGGGAATTGCACGCAGGTGTTAATGACGTACCCATTAGGAAAACCTTACATGCAGACCTTTTGAAACTGGTATGCAGACATCTCTGTTTCAAATGATTGGTCGTCATCAATGTCACTCAAACTTGATACTGCAGTCAATCTTGTCTTCTTCAGGCCACGGATGGGATAATAGAGACACTCCAGCAATAAAAATAACAAGTGTCTCACTTGCCATTTAGCTGACTTCAGGTCTGTGCAAGCAATTCTGCATTCTGCCAACCATTTGATCAAAAAAGCTCTCTTTAGCGACAACCAGCAATAGAAAGAAACTGGTCTCTCGATGAAGAAATTGGCTAGCAACTCAAATCCTCAATGGCTTTGTAATGAACCATTTTCTGTGCATAGAGCAACATGTAACACTGTGAAGCTCTCACTACCTCTTCATCAACTTCAGTAATCCATGCATCATCACATTTGTACCACTGATCTTTCAGACGAAGATAAGTCACATAGTGGCCAGAGTCTAATGACCCAGAATGAGTAATCACCGCAAAAATCTCAAATTCTGTGGAAGTATCCAAGTCATCACCCTCAAAAGCAAAAATTCTATTCCCAAATCTGTTTCTGACAACTGACGAGGATAAAAACGTGTTCATGTCTAAACAGAAAGGAAATTGCAAGTAGCCATCAATTTTTCTTGACATTCTTCTAATTGAAAAGTGCTCAAATCGTTTAATATGTAAACACAACACCATTGGAAGTCTTCTAATGGACATTTGCTTCACTGAGTCCTGCCTTGATTGACAATTTTCACAGAAGAATTTTTGGTCAGACCCCAACTTCTCTGGTTTAGTAAACAAATCTAAACAACCTAAAAGAGTCGATACATTAGTACTCTCATTAGGTTTAATAGACTTGCAAGCTAAATCTGTTGACGAGCAATTGCCTGTATCCAAATTCAGCGAAATGTCTATGCAAGGGTCATAAGTTGTGGAAGTAAATCCACACGACATACAAGTGATATCTGATCTCAGAAGTCCGGAGAATGCTCTATGAGCAACACACTGACAGTCTCCAGTATCTGTGTAAAAGAAGAATCACAGCATAAGTAAAAACAGGAATCCATAGTCACGCCAGTCCACCTTCACATATTAGACCAGATAGTACAACGAATTGTGATACTTGGTACTAATTTCTGAAGCATGTTGCTAAACAATAATTTATAGATATTTCTCAACTTCCTCAAGATATAATGCCGGTTGATTTCGAATATCAAATTACTTCTGGTTAGTGAAAACAAACAACTTCCTCATCTGTGTATATCTAGATGAATTCTTCACATATGCCATAAAGAATCATGCATTATCTTTTAACATCCTTAAACTATACACATAAATGACAACGAGGCAGATAAACACCATGGATCACCATCTAATTACCTTTTACAGGACTCATTGCATTGACTGCTTTCTCATGGATACCATCCAATACAGAAATGAAGAACTCATGAGCATCCTGCTGTTCATAACTAGCTAGATTCGCTGAATGCTGCCACCAACTTCATGTAAAAATAAAATTTCATTACTGAAGTAGTAAGTTCATCTCTAGGTATCTATCAAGAGAAATGTACTGGAAGAATCAACAAGAGATCTACGACCACAAAACAAACTATTAAACATGATTGGAATTAAAAAAAACAATTTCATCATCCATAGATACTCCATGCAATTTTCACCGAGTCACCTATACGACCCAGTCAAAAAGCCAACTCCAACCACGTTCATGCAAAGATAACAGAGGCAAACCTTTGTAAAGCAGCTAGCGCCGTACGTAATCCCAATTCATAACAATTGTAGGCTAAATATGTAGCTTAGAGTTATCGAATTACATTTTCCACTGGTGTTAACCAAGCATTGTAACACAGCCTACCAAAAGAGTGTTGAAAATGAAAAATTACAGAATCATCCCTCCACAAACCTCAAGCAGTTTTACAAGTACTCAATACAAACTAATCAAAGAAACGGTGACATAAAAAATAACTATCATGAAGCTATGCAGAAATTAATCAATGTCTCAGACCTGTAAAGAAACTGAGCTGGGCTGTACGGGGTCCGATCGCCCGAATACACAGCCGAGAAGATAACATTAATATCACAAGGCAAACACAATCGATCTGATGATCTTTTCCTGCATACTTCATGGTTGTGCTGATCACTCAAAAAGTAATTCCTAAAAGGAGATGTATGGAGCAAAGCTTGCAACACAGAGTTCATGAAACAAGTACTGCCCAAATTATTCAACCCTCTCAAACCCAATGGATAGCAAGATTTGGCCCTCAATTCCCTGATCGAAATCAACTGTTTTGACTTCTGCAAATCCAATTCTAGCCCTGAACATGACCTCTTTCTCTTACTCAATCTCCTTACAACCCTCACATCAACACCATTCCCCTCTCTTGGTAAATCCATGATGTGTTTTGACATCACAATCTTATCAAAATCAGGATCATAGACCTGATCACAACACGAAACACAATAAAGCTCTGATCTTTCAACATCCACTGTTATATCATGGACATTTTCAGACTGAGAATGCAAAAGGGTATGGTCTGAACATGAGATTGAAGAGCAAATCAAACAAAGATAGAGTCTTCCTTGATACCCATTACAAAAATTGCATCTTGGTATTTTCGTTTGGTGTTGGCTAACACTTGTTTTTCCATATGGAGTGGTTTTGAGGTACTTTTGGAGCAAGTTGTAGCCGTCCAAGCCATGTCTAAGCTTGTAATCAGCTAGGTGTTTGCAGGGTTTCGGATTTGTATACAAAGAGTTTCCAGCCAACATGTCCATGAAGAAGATTGAAGAGAGTTAGATTACGACCAAAATAGAAAGATTTGTAAGAACAGATTAGCAATTTATTAAATTAAAAAAAATAGAGAATGGTTTTTGATAAATAAAATTCTTTAGATAACGAAATTCCGGAAGGAGCCGGCTTTGAACGTTTCGAGGGAAAGATTCAGGTTTGGATTAGTTTCTGATTAGATCAGAGAAGGAGTACGCGTCTGTGTTGATTAAAAAGCAAGGTTCTTCTATATTCTGCACTGTTTGGGAAATGACTTAGAACGGTTTAAGGCAACTTTGGTCAAGTAACGATGGAACGGTTTAAGGTTTGTGTATGGAGCAGAACAAAAAATCACCAGTACACCCTACCTTTTATAAGATATCTGACCATTCATTTTGCTGATTAATCATCAAACGGGTCATTTAGTTTACATCCCATGGTCAGGATTGTTCGCATGGTTGGTGTATCCGGAGGCTTGATACATGTCAATATGTTGCATTTCATCCAGATAGTAGTTAAAAGTCGGAAAGGCACTTGATAGTGGACTCTAGAAGGCCCATAAAAGACTCCTACATACTCTGGAGAGTGTTGGATAATTGCTTTCCAATTCCTGAATCGAAGCTACCGACCAATATAAAAATTATTTATATACAATAATAAAAAATTTAAAAAATTATTATTTAATTAATATAATAAAATATTTATTTAATTTTTTTATTTATTATTAATAAACAAAATTTTTATTATTTAATTAATTTAATAATTTATCGTATTAATTGATACTGATACGATAAAATTATATCGATTTAAAATTTTTTATTATATTATAATATATTTTGTTGTATGAACGATTCTTAAATAATTTTTAAATTATTTTATTATAATTTTTATATTTATTAGATAAAAAATACAAGAAAAATACAAAAAGAAAAAATTTGGAACGCAGTAACAAAATATTATGAGAATGTTGTACCATAATTCTTGCCCTAATACATTGTGCATACGATTACAAGATATACGCATCCTTCGCTTGCCGGTGTACTGCACTTGATTTTGTAGTGCTTTCATTTGAATCTCTTCTTGTGAGATGAAGAACCTGAGGTTCTTTAAATTCAGCATTGCTGATGTATATAGGGTTAGAGAAGAGCAGTTTCATTATGACAATGAAGTTTTTTCATTATGAATAATATTAGCTAGCCGCCGAAGCTCACAATTTTGGCAGGTTTTGGCTTGGTTGTCCTTTCCCCATGGTGATGACTGCGCTTGATGCTCAAGTAGTATGGCTATGCACAGATCCTACTCCCCAACCCCAACCCTCTGCAATGCATGCCTCCGATGAGTGGGGGACCTGGAAATAGATTTGGACACCATTCCTCCCTCTTTTCGTTTCCGAAAATGGCCGGGAGTATTTCCTTCGAAAGCTGAAACTCCGGTGAGATGAGGAGTTCATTATTAAGAAAACCTGACTCAACATGGAAACTCTCAGAGGAACTAGGGGAACAACATAATCCCTTTGATTTGAACAACTAGACACTACTGACAACCCTTGTTACCCAAAACCTGCAAAATGTCTATAACATGTTAACATTTTGGCAAAAGTGGAGATTATCCAGAACTCAATTTCCCCGTAACAGCAGCAGAATCAAGCTTTGTATACATAAACGTAGCCGTTCGCTGAACGCCCTAAATTGACCCAGTTCACTTCTTCATTTACTAAATCATTCATTCATGCGCCAAAGACAATATTCAGAGACATTCACAATGATTGAAAAGACCAGCAAAGATCCCATATTCATTCCAAGAAATAAACAACACCCCTGCAACATTTGTCCCCCAACTATCACTATAAAACACAGAAACAAGAAATAACTAACAACAATGAAAACAAGGAATCCAAATTCAGACAACCCACATTCATTCACTCACAGCTGCAAATCATACACAAACCGTCACACCCAACGGCCACATAACTTGAGTTACCAACAAAGTTAAGATCTTTCAGTATATCATCCTTATTGACAAACACTGGCACAAATAGACATTTAAGAAACAACACGACCGACAACAGGGCACTTAGCGTCAAACTTTTTCTCCCAATCATCAAGAACACCCATCTCTTTCTCAGAGAGGTCGTCCAGGGGAGGAGAAACGTCCTCATTCCTGCTCATCTTAGCCAAATGTCACGGGAGGGGCAATTTCCTTATCTTCGAAAGATATGTTCAGTGGGACGTGCACAATACATCTCAATATTGTGATGTTCTCCTCGTAGCGGGATATGCTGCATGTCCCTGATACTCTACTTCAAAATTTATAAATCATTTATGAACGCCGTTTGATTAGGCGTAGGTGTAATTTTTTTCCCAATTATCGAGAACACCCATCTCTCTCTAAAAGAGGCCATCCAGAGAAAGAGAAACATTCTCATTCTTGCTCATAAAAAATATATTCTCGTGTCTAGCTCGAAACGCGTTCCATCTTAACTTTTTTTTTTTTTAAATATATCTGTCAAATTTACTCTTATAAAATTTTAAAAAAAAAAATTTAATTCAACGTCTTCCATCACATAAAATTCTGCACGCATCTTTGCCAGCAAACATCGCGTACGCGCCTTTCTGGCCACAAAACGAATTCCCAGCTGTTACATCGAATAGGCGTCCCTTGATCGCTACATAGATAGGTTTTGATGGGTTTGTGTCGTCCATTGGTGATCTTTGCTCGGCTTTGTTGGCGTGCAGTGCATGAGAAATGAAGCGAGATGTTGATTATTCATTGTTGGCTTTAGACTAAAAATCTTGGTTTTATTCTTCTGTCCACAATATTTAATTAAATTAAAATTAAAAAAACAGAGCACATTTATACGAGCAAGAATTAGAAAAAAGGAGCCAAAGATTAGCTTAGTGTCACCATTTCGGATTAATGCTAATTTCAGAATAAGTTTTTTCCCTTAATACCAACAATGATTGATAATTTTCACCAATTGCTTCTTTCTGTTCCCCATTAGTAAAGTTGAGACTCGAAAACACAAACATGGGCAGCTGCAGTAATAATGGTACGATGGGAATCAAATAACATGGACAGAACAACCATCGTTCGGAGGCTAGAAGATTACAAATTTGCAAAATCTCCAGAGTTTTTAAGAGGTTAACATAAATAAGATAACCAATAATAATGATCTGGCAAGTCATACGTGCTATCAATCCAGCTAAAATGATTCAAAAACAATATATTTGGTGTACTATCCATGGCGGCTACACCCAAAAATACCGAGCCAGTAGCTAAGAACAGCTTCCAAGTTCTGACGAGTTCTTGTAAGTTCCTTCCACAAGAATACTCAACAAACGATTGTGGATTACAACCAATGAAGAACATTAGAACAGAGGAATACCGCCACCTGAATATTCGACCTCCTGAAAATTAAACAGAAAATTGTTGACATTAGGAAGACTAATAGAGCAAGCACCTGTGATGGTGGTGATTGACTATTTATCCCTGATATGATGAATCAAATTACAATAAAGTAGCGGAAATTTTGATGGCAAAATTGTTTCTGGAATGAGATCATAGATATTGCTGCTTATACAATTTCAATAGAATAAATGAATCTTTTCTGTTTCATATTACAAATTCTCAATGTGGGGAGGAGGTGAGAGAAAGGGAGAAGAGTTGAACCTGCGCGGGGGGTAAGGATGAAACCCAATCCGATGCATGAGTTGGAAGAAGCCCTAATGTGTTAAGCTGCCAAAATCAAAGAAATTGAATACAAAACCCAATATTTTATGTATCAGCATCCCATTTCTCATGAAGAGACAGCCCATATAAAATATAAAAGTAAAACTAATCTCACCTTCCAAACACCCAATGCTAAACCTCCCAAATTAAGGGCAATGTACAGTAACTTAGGTCCCAGAAGATCCACTTTACTATCCTTGTAAGGCTCAAAAACTGCAAAAGCAAAGTTAACTTGTATGAATGAACTTAGATAAAATTTTTCAGGCCTAGGTAGACACAGATGCTAAATATTATGTATGAATTTGGTACAACTCTAAAGCCATAAAATGAGCGAACAAGAGAAAAAAGTATAAATTTAAACTGATCTACCATAGCACTAGGACAAACATTAATAAAAGCAGATGTTCTCAATATCTATTCTTCAAGCAGACATGAGATCTCAAAGATGTTAGCATAACTGATGATACAAAAATTTAACCAAATACCAATAACATTGAGCTTTTGCTGGGCCTTGTTATTTTTTCTCCTGCATATCTTGCACACTTCAGATGGGAAAATTCAGCAATGCAAATCCAAAATCTTGAAAATAAAAAATTGAATACCTCATAAACACTCCTTATCCATAACTTCACCTCACATTGTAAAAACCACTCTGTAAACCCACAACCTTAAAAAAGTACCCTTTCTGATAGCAGACATGAAGGGGCAAACGTATATCAAGACAAAGATTCCAATTACTGTACTTCTAAATGATCCTTGCAATGATACTTTTTACTGTAGACAGAGAGTATGCATAAAAGATATCATTTTACATCTAAGAGTCCGGGTAAATAAGAATATTTCTTGTCAGTCAAGAATAAGATTGCATTTTTCCCCTTTTCTTTGCTATATCTCTCTTTCTGGTTTTTCCCACTCCAGAGAAGGAGTATCAATAAAAAAAAACAAGCAACAGAAACCAAAGATAAGTTTCATCACACAAATTGGAAACATTAGAAATAAAAATTTGCATGCTACTTACCCTTTCCAACCCCTTGTAGAGCACTTATAGGCTGCCAGAGAGCTGAAAATGTAATACCAATGCTAAAAAGATGCACCGTACTTCCCGCCATCCACATCATAAAGCCCATCATCATCAAATTCTTGAAAGGGGCTTGAGCCACTTCCCAAGCTTTCTGTTCATAATCAATGAAACCAAAATGTTAATTAACAATGCTCTTGACCAATTCTGCAATAATCATCTGTACTTGAACTCATTAATGACAGGGAGACAAATTGAAAAATAGAAACACAGAAACAGAAAACTGAGTTAATACCTCAGAAATCCAATATTCCAATTCCAATAGAAAAGCTAGCTTACAGTAAAAAATTTACAACATAAGGCTTCCTTAGTAAACCTAGTTAGCAGGATTCTCTGTTAATCAAGAGTCTCTTCCATTCCCTTATTGTTTTCAATCACCATATCCGTTTAAAACCCTAACAGCAGACTTGACCTGAGAGCTCTAATTGAATGAAATCAATGATTTTCACATGCACTATTCATAAAATCTGGATAAATTCTAACTTTCTAACCTATTTTACCTTCAACTACCGAGCTTCCAAAACTTTAATTATCATCGATAACAAGTCTACGCATCTTACATTAAATCTAACTACTGTTGCGATTTAAGATATTCTTCACTATTCCAGCTTGTCTCAGCGAACAAATTAAAACTGATCGAAACAACAAAATTTGAAAAAAAAAAATCAGTAAATTAATGAGCAAAAAGATTGATTTTTTTTTTTTTTTTGCCAGCATATTACCTGAGCCTTCCAATTAGCTTCGGCATCTTTCTTCTGACGAGTCATCGCTGAATCATCCTAACATAAGACATTCACCAGAGCCAAAAATTAGAAATTGATACAAATACAATAGAAAGAGAAAGAGAGGTGAGAGAAAAACTTGATCTTGCGAAGCGCGAGAGAAACCAGGAGGATCAGGGATGTCGCGAGAGAAAGGAGTGGTGGAATAATCGGAGAAATCGACGGCCCATCTTCTGCCGGAACCCATCACTCCTTTACCTTTTTCCATTAGATTCAAGATCGATTGATCCAATTCGACCTCTGCCCTCTTCTCTTTGTTTGATTGCAACTGCAACCCAATGGTTTCAACTGCTTTGCTCCCCCAAACACGACCTTAAGTTGAAAGCAGGAATAGATTTTTTTTTAATTTTTAATAAAATAATTGTATACTATTTTATTAATAATAAATTATTTAATAAAATTTGCAAATTACTTATGATTGTTTTTGTTGGAGCTAAACAGTTGAAACCATTAGATAATTTTTAATTCAATAAAAATATTAATTAAAATAATAATAATAATTTTAATTTTAATTTTAATTTTTTAAAATTATATTAACTTCAACTAAATGAATATTTAGAATTCACTGAAATTAAGATCTTGTATTTATGAAATAAAATTATTGAAGAACAAATATAAAAGAATTAATTAATTTATAAATATTAATTATCTCAATAAAAATTAATAATTACTAAGTACGAAATTTAATTAATGAATTTTTATGATTAAACAAAAACTAAATAATAAAAATTACGAATATTACATTACATTACATTACATTAATCAGCTCATAAGTTGAAAGCATGGTGTTACTACTCATTATTCAAATTTGGGATGTTAACATTGTTACATCATAAACAGAAAGAAAAAGATGATGGTTCATGTTTCAAAATCCTCTTGTTATAAAATCTGCATACAAACTTAATCGTTGTCATAATTCTGTTACAACTCTGCTCTTGCCGAAAACTTGTCCGAAAGATTAGCTATAATAAAACCTGCAAAAACCTGAATCCAAAACAACTGATCAGTGAAGTTCCCATACTTCTTTTGATGGCAGATGTTGATGATATGGAAGATACTGAAATATTGACAGAGATGCATGAAAAATGAAGAGGGTACCTGAATGCATCCAAGGATATAGATTGCAGAGAAATGGCGGCCGTGTATAACCATGTCAGCTACCATTGCAAGGGGTATGGTTAAGGACATGCCCAATGTCGCCACTAATGGAGTTGTCCAAACTACAGAGAGCGCCCTGGATCATTTCAGATGGATTAAGAAAAGTATACAACGACAGCATTCGCTAGCTGCAGGCTGCGATTTTAGAGAAATAACACGGCATGTGCAAGCCTTACTGGGAGACGGTATCAATACTTGTAATGCATAAACAGGGAGGAAAATCAATCTCGTACCATTCAAACATATTGTTTTAACTGCTCTGAGGCAATTTTTACAAAGCCATTTCCAATTTTTTGAGTTATTTAGTCAGATATGAGGAAGGAAATTTCAATGGCTTACCAAGCAACAGATTCAACCTTGAACTTTTTTCTATTTTTGGCCATGGAACTCATTCAGAGAAAGGCTACTATACGTACCAAAAGTAGTCTGACAGAACACTCCCCACAAAGCCGTTTAATAGCACAACTTCTCCAACCGAAGTTGAATGTGGAAATCTAAAAGGAGGTTCAATTCCTGCAGCATTCAGAGGCCATACTGCATAGAAAATAACATTGATGTGAGACATACTTCATCGCAGATAGGAAGAGTATAGGCCAGAATAATGAACATAAGCTTCACCATTTCTTATGCTCAACTAACGTTCGAGGTGGTTGCCTCTACAACCACACCCTTGCAACATCAATAATAATATAATGCGATTAGGTGCTCCTAAAACACCATCAAAGGCAATCATGCCAGTTTTGTTAAAATTCTAATCTATAGTGCACTTCTTCGGCATCAGAATCTCTCAGTCCATGAGCTAACTATCTGGGTTTTTGATTGAAACCGGTACGACCTGCTCAACTTTTTGTCTTCCAAGCGACTACGCACAAAAAATTTATAGCAAGAAGTAAAACTTCAAGATAGCTAAACTACTTACTTAGCCACCAAAGACCAAGAACAGTAAAAAGACCAATATAACCAAAGAACTTCTGCATGTCGACCTTGTCTCCTTCAGATCCAGCAGATTTTTTGAGCAGCACTGAAATAAATAACCACAAGGAGATAATCAAGCAGTAGGATTTTGACATAATCTAATAAATGCAAATGTTGAAATCATATATCACTTAAATTCGTATTAAGAAATTTTACCTGTAAATAAGCCATATGAAACTGCTGAAAGGAGACCAAAAATGTCCCCTGTAATGGAGTGCCTTCTTGTCCTTGGCAGAACAACATAAGAAGGGTATTATGTCTAATATAACGGGTGCTTACAAGTGGACTAATATATCAGCATAAATTTGTGGGAAGGAAAAAAGGAAAAAGATTATGCAGCTTAAATAAAAGCCCGCCATAGCTAACCAAACAACATATTTAACTTACTCAGAGATGCTCAGAAACTCATCAGCTGCCCAAGTTTTTCCGACTGTTGTCATGGCAACACCAGCCATGCTTATAAAAACAGCAACCAGTTTTGCAATATTTATCGAGTCCTGCCCAAGAAGAGCTCCAAAGAAAAGTGTGAAGAGCCCTGATGTAGAAGTTAGGACAGTTGTACTAGCAACGCTAGTATTTGCCAGCGAAGAGTTCGATAAATACTGCATGGCAATAAAGAATTCAAGTTAGTCATATACTATACTATGAAAGGGTGGGCAACATGCAAAATCATTTATCCCAAAGGAGTTAAAAAATGTGAAGAGATATAAAAGATCAAGTATATACAACTGATTTCAAAGGAATAGGAATAATGAAGATGCATAGTTTACCTCTGTTGCAAACCATATTGGAGTCAGATACAAACTGCACTTGACAATTTCCCACGAATTAAGCTCACCAGCATTTTCAAGCACCTGAGGCTCATCTTCCTCATTCTTTTCTATCAAAGGCCGCCCTTCTTCCCTTTCACTAAGATCTTTTTCAGTAATTAGACTACTTCTCAGATGAGCTTCTGAACTGCGGTTCAACTCATTGATTCTGAGTGGAATATCAAGTCCAGAAGAAGTGCTTGTGACAGATCTGTCATCGAAAAGATTCTTAATAAAATTTGCACCCAATAAGCTGCAGATGCAATCTTTCAACAGTGCTATGGGCAAATAAATCACCATGAGAGACACCCCGAGATAAGTGAGTGCAAATGGTTGTCTATACTCTGCGAAAATTCTCTGCAGAAAATAACAAGTGTAAGTTGAAATTCTAGAATCTCAATCACAAACTCCCACCAGAAAATCACACTGATTAGTTGCAAAACGAAGCAAAATTTAGTATAATATGCCATATTGATTATATAGCTCATGACAGCCTGCGTCGATATCACTTAGACTATGAAAACTGCTTTACGTTCACTACCAAAATCAGTTTAAAATTTTAAACCTTAATCTCCCAGTTTCCATTCAAACACAGAAGTAACGGATAAACAAGAAAAAGTTCCCAAAAATGTAACTGTTCTGTTGAAGTCATCATATCCGGCTCATGCAAAGAAACATAAAGCCTCTAATTGGCAGCAACATCCAGAAAAGTGAAAGGGCTCTCTGAAAAATAGCAAACTTGTCAAAACTTTTGCCTAGCAGACGGTGCAGAGAACGGGCTTAAATCTTCTAACCAACTCGCGGATTTCTTGGAGGAAGACTCCAAGAAATATTCTTAGCTTATCGTCGGGGACTGTCGCCCACGACGGCGCTTCAGTAACTTGGGAGAAGTTTTCTGGCAAAACTTGTTCGGCCGGCCATTTTGTTGCGGGTCAGATTACTATTTTTGCAAACAAAATAAAACAAAGAGAAAAGAAACGTCCGAAATCTTAAAGTTTCCAACTTTATTTACATCCTTTTCCGACTATTTCTGGGAAACTAACAAAAGCCAAAGAACCAAATGAAAAAGGAAGAACAGAAAGGCATATGGAACTGAATTGAACATCTGATTCTGACCTGAGTAATCTCAGCAGAGGTAACCCACATCAAAACAACCGTGCCAATCAAACCTAGCCCAGCTTTATACTTCCAACCCATCACCGAAAAAACAATCAAAAATCTAGAAACTGAAAGCTCTGTTCAAATTATGAACTGGGTAATCTTCTATTCAACAGATGCTATAAGGTCTTCGTCCTTGAAAAAGATTCAGGCTATTGTTCGTTTGTTTTATGTTACATGGCCTGAACTCGTGAACATCAAGCGTTTACTATTGACATTTTGGCTTTGCCAAGTCTTCTTGCATTGAAGTTTCAAAATTTTTTTTGTTTTCCTCTTAAAAATGTCAGACGTTCAGTCAGCAACGAAGGTTGATAATTGACAAGTGGTGATGAGGTGGCAACGGATGAGGTGCCCCGCATGATCTTGCCACGTCAATCTTGAGCCCACAAAGCCTGGACCCCACATATCGTCGGTAGACGGCACAATCTAAAGCAACTCCTTGTTCGCCCAGGAATATCCGTATAAAAAATAAACGCAATTTAAGCGCACAGATAAATATAAGAGAGGACAAATTATCAAATACGTCCCCAGTACTTATAACAATAACAAATAAATTCAAAAATTCACAATTTAATTCAAATTCGTCCTCGTAGTGTCGTCCAACTGCCGACCATTTAACTTGGGAGTGAACGAATGTCTCGCCCCCATTTTACTACATTCTTTCAAACAAAAATATAATTTAATAAATATTATGTAATTAACACAGAGCAAGATGTGAAAATCATAATCTAACAATGTCGAATCCCTTACACACTCCCACCAGATCGTTGCAACACACAGAAACATAGCAACTCAGGAGAACCAGCAGTACAGCCAATCCCAATCTCGTCACCCGCCATTGCCAACCTTCAATCAATGAAATTCTACGCCAAAGCCCTTGTAGAGAATACGAATCAAAGTCCTTGTAATACCGAAAGTTCACTTGATGTTCAGATTGTGTCAAGATCTTCCATGAAAAGTTTAATATCATCCACGGTGGCTCTTTTGATTACTGTCGGACTCCAGTGTTTCACCACGCGTTCCTCGACGTCTGCCTCGTTTAATTTGGTGTAGAATCTTTTGCTGCCAACGTCGTCTCTTGTTAGCTTAATTTTGATCATCCCTGCTGCAATATGAAAGAATGCAACCGTACTGTAGGGATTAGTGTTGGGATATGGGAAGATGAACATAGTTTGAGTAGTATTTATAAGGAAATTAACGCGACCAGCCGATAAGGGATGAGTGAGAAAGAGAATTTGGGTTTTCCATTTTAAGAACTTCAATAATTATTTCTGATTAAGGATTTTGATGACAAACCTTTTGGTTTACAAAAGCTCTCTGTAAGAGGCAAAGATTTGCAGTTTTTTCCGGAATTTCTTTCTTCTCTTTTCTAATGGTATAAGAGTAAAAATCTTGTGTGTAAAACACCAGATCCCAGGCTCTGCAGATAATATTTTAGCAGTTGAAACTACTGTATCAAGAAAGTTGGCAAATCTCTTGCGAAAACATTGCAGCGCAGACAATGAACTTACATGTGGCTTGTGCTGTGTCATCCCAAAACTGTATTGCTTGTGCAAAAAAATATGAATAGAGATGTATTTAGTTGATCATATTATCATTATGAAGCAATGGAAGGAATGAAGCAGAAAAGCTCACCCATTTACCCCCGTGTAGCAGAAGACTCACGTGAGTTTATGGGGGCAAGAGCTATGTTACGCATGAATACCAAGGTACAAAGTTTCTTTGTCTAACCAGCTCATGAAGATCCTGAACAATCTTAAAAACAGCATCTGGTCTTGCAAGCTTTAATGCATTTTGTGACATGATCTTGAGTTCATCCATTTTTGGACCAAACCATTGTGCTACTGTATTTGCTATCTCCTTGGGAGACTTTGAAAATTTCCCACATCCATTTTCCACCACATAAGGCACGTTACCGACTTCCTGTAATATCAAGGTAAGAATGTGAGGAAATCATGCTTGAAAACAGATATTGCAGTATGAATGCAGGACCTGTCAATAGTGAGCAACAAGTTCTGTTCAGTACGATGCACATAAACTCTTAAAAATTGCATCGACTCCTCCAATCTCAACAAAAACTGGAGTTTATCAAAACTCTAGAAGAACTATCGGCTGAGCAGAGTCAGAATGATATTTGAAGAACTGTGGTAGCAAAATCACTTTTTGCACAACGATACAGCATATTTGCTTCCAATGATATGATAAGCTTGAATTAGCATAGATAAAGCCGTTATTCAAATTTTAATTTAAAATGACAAAATCATCCACGGTTGCGTTTATAATACCTCCACATCATCTGAAAATTTTCTGAAATTTGGACTTTCAGCCAAATTGCTTTACCATCTCAAAATTTGGTCTACCATTTAGGGACCATTTACCTAGTCTCACCAGGCAAGCAGGACTTTCCAATAACCCCCTTACTTGAGAATAGTTTACTGACTGACTCCGCGCAACAAATTAGATATATCAATATTTTTTCACAAAATAATTTACTATGGCATGATCATTCTTCTTGCATTAATTATTTTTATACTCACACCATCAATGAATAATATTGAATCATATCTCAAGCCAAAAATACAAGCGCTCATGGAGAAAGAAAAATTTTCTGAATGGTCCTGTAATTGACTTCAGTCTGACCTAACTTCAGAAAAGAACACCAAGACATTACTCATACTTACCTAAAATTCATCATATCTAAAATCTGAGCACACAAAGATTGAATGATAAATAGTAAAACAATAATGATAGCAACAACTGATGAAAAAAAAAATTGACATAACAGTTAAATTTTGACTAACCTGCCCAGCAATGTAATTGTTCAGAATTATAGGGAGGCCCCGTATCATTGCTTCTGCAATAGTCCCTGGGCCAGCCTACAAGTACAGAAAAAATATATATTATTAGAGGGCCAATAAGACATTATGAGAAGATATCATCACTGTCACAAGAAACTAACCTTTGTGATAATGCAGTCACAGGCACCCATGGCTTCCTCCATTTTAGTGACAAACCCTTTCACCTACATGATGGAGAAACTAAATCAGCTTCTTCAATACACATCGGTGAATGTGTGTGTGTATAAACGCTATAAACGAAAATGTGACACTTTAAATATTGATATAAGCATATAAGTTAGACAAGACAAGCAGGTAAAGGATATGTGGTTTTAGAAAGAGGGATGCAGATTAAATAGAAAACAAAGAGTAATATCAACAAATAAACAAGTTTCCAGTAATCACCGCAGCGAAAACTAATGTCAGTTATAGAAAGTGTGACACAAAGTTGAACAGAAGAATTGGGATCAAGACTGTCGTTGAACTCGTGCATAGTAGGTTAATACCTGGACAGGAATTTTCCAATCAATTGAAAGCAATTTGTTGGCTAGCTTTTTGTTGTGTCCACATACCACAAGGACCTGACCAAATGGTTCACCAAGATTCTCATCATACAATGCATTCCCAAGTGCCCGAGCAGTAGCCTCAATTGGACCCATCCCTTCCCCTCCTCCCATCAGCAATACAGCAGGAAGATCCTCATCCATCCCCAGTTCCCTCCTTAATTCAACCTATAGTTATTGTACACGATGTAAGCTAACAGAAGTTCATATCATCAGCTAAAATGATACAATAATAAACGGAGAAATCCAAAGTATCTATAGACCGCATGTAAAGAAATGCTAGAAACACATCAAAGAAAAAATGCACAGCTATTATGACAAAATAACATCCAACTTGTAAGTCAAAAGGACACCAAAGTTAAAGAACCATCAGCCATAGATGTAATGAACCTTTGGCCGAACTGGTTTCACAAAGGAAGGTCGAACAGGAAGGCCATAAACTTTAATTTGGGGGGGCTGCAAACCAGCTTTCATTGCCCTCTTTGCTACATCTGCTGTTGGGCAGTAGCATCTTGTTACAAGTTTATGGAACCTACAATTGCCGACATTGATTATCAAAAACAATAAAATAACAAATCATTCAGAAGCACAAATCATTAGTATATAACTGACCATGTAGGGTGGCAAGTGCTTAAATCTGTAACTACTGTGGTAAAAACTATCTTCTTCAGAAGGCCCTTTGCCCTCAGGATGCGAAGTGGAACATGTTGCATCAGTGGATGTACGCTAATAATAATTTCCGGCTGGTATTTCATCAGTCCTTTGGCAACCTCCCTATTAAAAAGGCAGGATACTAGGATCAGATGAGACTTAAAAGTTTATGCAGCTAAGACGTTCTACCAAACAATTCCTCATTAAATTAAATTCTATAAACATGGGCAAAATAAACTAAAATTTTAAAGGTATTGCATATGACAGAGGAAATGAAAAATTAGCATGTCAGATATTTGACATGTGTGCTCTTGAACTATGCAATCTAGAGGCATTTCTTCTCCGGGCTCAGTATCTTGGCACATAACCTCTTTAGGTTCTAAAGCTGTTGGAATAATGTACGATTAAAAACCAGATTAAGTGAAAGATGCTCTCGAAGATTTTCCTTGAGATAAAATGCAGAAACAAAAGCATAGCCTTCAGATGATGGAAAATATTAATCAAAAGCATTCATCTTAAGAGCAAACCAAAGCCTCACCGAGCTATGAATGTTGAAGTTGCAGCAAAATTAGATTGATGAATCACACGGGGAGCACTTCCATAGTAAGTCATTTTCCACAACGGCCCATGTTTTACCAAGAAGTTGTAGCTCCTAGGCAATTGGTTAAACGGCCAAGGAGTATGATCCGTCCATAAGTCAGTCACAAACACCTGCGAGACGCACTCTTAACGAACAGAACATGATCAACACAGAAAATTATACACTCACTAATCCTTCATCCAAGTGGTTACCAATAATTTGTGTCATATATAAATGATAAATCAAAAACTTCTCTTTTTTCTTGTTCTGATCTCCAAACAACAACGTAACCAACCTAGCCAGGACTAACATTAAAATGAGTTCCTACCACAGTGTTGAAAAATCTAAGAATCGTCTAAAAAAGATTCCCTTCTTTGCCCACATTTTCTGGCCAACCAAACAGAGCAAAGTAGACGAAACCAAGAGATACTTTTATTCATCAAAAAAAATTGAAAACTGACCTGATATTGGTTGCCAAATTTCTCATTAAACGCAGCCTTAATAGCTTCAGCAGAAGCTCGATGACCGCCGCCCGTATCACTCATCAAAATCAAAACTTTTTTGGGATGATCATTCTCCACACCATTAAAAGGGGCACACTCTTCCCCTAAAACACCGCCATTCTCATCGCTCAGCCCATTATTCTCACATGAACCAACCCGAACCGAAGCGAACCCAATTGGGATTCTCTCGCAATGAAGCTTGATCGCCTTATTGAACTCAGTCACTATCCTACTAATACTCGAAGAAACGCTTCCTTTACTACTCAAACTCAGCGAAGCAGCCACTCTGTGCCTCTTTCTTTGACCGATTGATGACCTGAACGAATCAAAGTACAAGTAATTCGACTTAAACGAAGAGCACCCATCAGAGTTTGTGTTAATAAACGTAGAATTGAATGCAAAGCGACCAACTTGAGCGATCAAATCGAACACAGGAGTGGACTCTTGGGGTACTGTTGAAGGGTTTTGCATGATTAAGCCAAAAATTACTAACCTTGGTTAGCCCACTTAAAAAAAAAAAAAAGGAAAAATGAAAAAATAAAAAAATCAGTCCATATTGGTCTTTATCAAATGAGAGTAACCGAAACAAGGACAAGCCAGGGAGCAAGGGGAAGGAATAGAACAAAGCAAAAGACTTAGAGAGCGTTTGAGGCTGTGGCGAGAAGGAAAAATCTTCGTTGTGAGCGGGGGATTTTGTGGCCACACAAGGATTTAGCGAGTGAGATAAGTCGTGAGAGAGCACATCATGCGAATTTGAAAAAAAATAATAATAAAAATAGTTTAATTTATTTTATAATTATAATTCAAACCAAAAAAATTATATTTAATTTTAATATTTACGTCATAATTATCAAAAAATTTTATAAAAATTATTTTAAAATTTTTTTGATAAGAATATTATAATAAAATAATTATTATAATGAGTATTTAGTTTGAATATAAAAATTAAATTATTCTCATAAAAAATTTAAAAAAATTACATCAACAAGATTATTAACTTGAAAGGATTTTAAATTAAATAGTTTATATTATTAATATAACGAAATTATTTAATTAATAAATTAAAAAAATATATTTATAATTTTTTTATTATATTAATTAAATAAAAAAATTTATTAATATATTTTATTTATTATTAATAAATATTAATAATACTACTAATAACTACCGACGTAAAACTATCACACCAAAAATTCTTGCTAACTAAGATTATCATTCACCGCGACGAGAGTTCGCACGAACTAGAATATGTAATGGAGACGATGGGTATTCGAGATGGGTTACTCAGAGGCCCAATTTCGGTTCATGGACTAAAGCCCAAGCTGCCAAATTTTGTGCCCTTCTGGTTCTAGATTCAGTTTTCAAACG
>CP135561.1:446858-480670 GCA_032401905.1 Swietenia macrophylla | reverse complement strand
TACTATTTGACCCTTACTCACCCCGTTGAAATACAAGCACACTCATGCATTTGTGTTCACACTTTTATGTGTTAAGACAGGCTGAAAATTTTGTTGGATTAAGAATTTTGTCACGATTTGTTCCTCTAAGCATTTTGTCATATACCATTCTCTAGGCCGAACAAGGAACATTTCTGTTGAACATTCTGACAAGATACTGCCAAGGTGAGTGTTCATTTCGTAAATATTCATTTCTTTTCATAGTCTCCATCCATTTAAATATCTAACATTGAGGAAACTAGGTCCTCAGTGCTTTTGCTTGTCACTTGTGTTGACATATTCTTTTTAACATCAATAGACTTTGTAGATTTCAAATTTTTTTGTTCATCTGCAGAGTTTGTGCTGTATTAATGAGTTTGGTCATGCTAATTTCCCCTTTTTTATTTTTTGTTCATCAAGAAACAGCTTTTTCTGATATGGTGGATGGAAAAAGTCAGGAGATATCAACAAAAGAGTTGGCTGGAGGAGCAAGGATCCTCCATATTTTTCAGTCCATATTTGTAAAGACATTGGAGGTGCAGAATCAATTTTCCATGCGCACATTTGATACGCTCAAATGTTTTCATAAATTCATGCACATTTTTCACATCTCTAATATGGTTAAGTTGAAGCTATACTTACAATCTCAGTTGGTTTTTCTGATCATAGCCTCTTCTGCTCATTCCTTTTTTCTGAGTTCGAGTACCTCCTTTATCCGCTGAAAAGTATTGCAGTTTCAGCAAGGTAGTAACCGTGCCATGGCTACTAACTTCATTAGAGATTTGACAGGAAGTGGACCCATGTCAAGATCTAAGTGATGAAGATATCCGTACAGCCATTCAAAATGCCACAGGTCCAAGGAAGGCATTGTTTGTGCCAGAGGTGAGGTTCACCATGATAATTTATGGTGTGCTTATATTTTACCATCGGTGAACCTATGTCTTAATCTTAGACAGCATGTCTGTCATTGAGCGGACAATTTGTGGTACTTGTGCTTCAGGTCCCATTTGAAATTCTTGCTAGGAGACAAATTGTTCGATTGTTAGACCCTTGCCTTCAGTGTCTAAGATTTGTCTATGATGAACTTATTAAGGTGAAGAAGTTACTGTTTTTGCCTGTATTTCTTATAAACTTCAGTGCTTTGTTATCATGAACTAGAAGATTAGTTTGTTCCTGCAGATGAGCCGTGCTTGTGAGATAACCGAGTTGCAAAGGTTTCCTGCTTTGAGAAGGTGTCTAGACGATGTCATGGCAAAGTTTCTGCGTGATGGTGTAAGACCTGCCGAGAGAATGATAGAAAATCTTATTGAGATGGAGGTAATTTGAAGATTCTAATTTCTTAACAGCATAGTTAATTTCTAAGTTCTTGGTTGGGATATAATAAAAATTATTGGTATCACAAGTCATGAAAACTAGCTTTGATCCATTAATCCTGTTTACATGAGAATCATTGATTCTTTTGATTTCTTCGTTCTTCCATTAGATGGAATGTGTCAGTTCTTCTATGGCCATTAGTTTGCTATGCATGCTGAATCATGTTTTTCGGGCTTCTTTACTAGCGTAGCAAATATTATTAAGCTGCATGACTTATGTATCTTTGTGCTTAGAGCTTGAAACATTTATTCTTGTATTTGGCTTCTACTGATTGATGGACCTCTTTTTAAATTCCAGACGGCTTATATAAATTCTTCGCACCCAAATTTTATTGGAGGGAACAAAGCTGTTGAATTTGCTACGCAGCGGTTGAAGTCTTCACAGGTATCAATCACAACTTTGAAGGAGAGATACAGCATTCTGAATAATTAATATGTAAACTATCTCATGTGAACACCAACCGCAGGCCTGTCCATGAGCCAGGTGGTTGTGTTAGAGTCATAATCTAATTGAATCCAATCTTCAAGTTTAAGTTTGCCTATGTTCAAATCTAATCAAAATATGATAAAATTTCACAAAGCTGCTGTTTTTATCTGCAAATGGATATCAAAAAATATTTTATGGTGCTAAAAGCTGGAAATTGAAAAAGCATAAACATCGTACTGTTGCATCATCATCTCCTGTTTTGATAAATTTTTGTAAACAGGAACAGCTTTTTGCATTTGGAATTCTTGAATTAAGCTTTTAGGCACCTTGGCTGGTGGCTTGATGTTGTTCATAGTTGCTGCTTGAGCATAAATTATCACTATCAATTGGCAGCATCTGGGAATTGTTCATGTACTCTGTTTCAGGAAAAGAAAGAATTGGAATTCGGAGACACAGTTAAACCATGACAATTCCAGTGTAGATAAATAGTAGCCTTTTGCCATGTTGGTGACAATTTTTAAGCATAGTTACAAATTGGGGAGAGAGCACTTTCATGAGGCTGTATGTTTTATTGTTTAGACAAATAGATAGATGGTCCTGAACCATTGTTTTGGAAATCGAAATTGTGTGTGTGTGTGTATATATATATACACACACGCATTCTTATAATACTTTTTAGCTTTCAAGTATATAATCTATTTACTACATGCTTGGCCTTGGCAGGGAAATCATCCTCGGTCAAACAGTCAGAAAGCCGCATCAACTGGTACACTCTTATCTTTGTTCATATGTTTTTTACTTGGAGGATGATCATTTTATATAGTCTATAAGAACCAATAAAAGGCCCATTTTGTGATTTTGAAGATTGAGGGAGAAGAAATATGTGATTGTTACAATATAATGCTTGCTTGTCAAAGAATTCAAATTTTGTTTATGAATTTTGTTTATGTTAGCCCTTGTAACAACTCTATGCTCCAAATTTTGTTTATGTTCCTTTGCCCTCTTCTTTTGGATTCATTATTCTTTCCATAACTGGGGTTAGAATGATAAGTTTGCCGCTTGAAGACAATAATGAATAAAAGAGATTATCGATCTGCTGCATGTAGGTGATGTTGGCTGTGGTTTGGGCGATGCTGTTGCACTCTTAGTATTGCAGTGGCATATGATTTACCAAATTATTTTCTATCTTTTCCAAGAGAAACTTTTTAAATTTCAGAAATTTTATGTTTTGTCACATAGATTGTGATGTTGTTTGTTGTTATTTTCTCAAGGATAGTATTGAAATTGTTGGGGTGAATCCTGACAGACTAGAATTAAAACTTTTGAATAGTTTATGAAAAATGTGGTGTAAGGATTATAATAGTAGCTGAAATTATAAGCATCTTTATGATGTGTATTTGTGTAATGACAATCTAACATTTTGGCATAATTGCTAACATTAGCGATACCTTGGAACTTGTAATATAGGTGGTAATTCATCTTCTTCAAGCACTTTTTTTTCATCAATGTTTGGGAGCAAGGGACAAGCCGGAGAGAGAGTAGCCAGCATGTCTCCAAGTGGAACTCTTGACAATGTTGAGCACTTACCAACAATTCAACTGAGAGAGGTATTAAAGTGTTCACAGTTCACAGGGAAATCTTCGCATTTAACTTATATCTCTCTAATTTTTCTTTCTTTTAAGTCATTTTTGGTTGTGAAGATCACTTCATCTGGCTCTTCTCATTCTCTCCTGGTAATGACAGCCCCCACCCATCTTAAGGCCACTTGAAATGGCAGAGCATGAAGCAGTGGAGATAATCGTAACCAAATTACTCTTGCAGTCCTACTATGACATTGTCAGGAAGAATGTTCAAGATTTAGTCCCTAAAGCCATAATGCACTTTTTGGTAATGTTAATGTGATTTTTTTGGTTGCCCACATGTTCAAATTTATGCTTTATATTTGGATAACTTTCTCATTAGCATTATAATGAAGATTTTTATTCCCTCTTTTAATGCACTAGGTCAATCATGCAAAAAGGGACCTTCATAACACCTTAATACAAAAAATCTACAGGTATGTGCACAATTTATTTTTTTATTTTTGGATGGAGGTATTTGTTCTTTTGGATAGGGATATTGGCGTTCTTTAAAATAGGTGTTTATATTCAATAGTATCAATCCTCGTAACATTCGATGAGCAAATGGGTTACTTGAAACCACAAGTCTCACAGCAGGGGTGAGCTGTGTGAAGGAGCCTGCTTTCAAGTTGAAGTATAAACTTCTAAAAAAAACGAGCATGATTGTTGCATGTTGGTATATGAACATGTCCTATGCAATTTTTGATTATGTTGTTGCTAAATATATGCAGAGAGACCCATCTTGAAGAGCTGTTAGAGGAGCAGAACGATATTGTCGCTAACAGAAAACATGCTAAAGAAATTTACCATGTTTTGCAACAAGCTCTCCAGGTTAGTTAAAATGTTTTAGATAGTAGAGTGGTATCTGGTATGTTACAATTATCTTCAAGTTTACTGAATCTTGAAGAGGAAAGGCTTAATCTGGGTGACTGGCCACCATCCTGTGAGTTTCGTTTATATTCTATTGTACATATGCTTTCATGAACCTAAATTTAAGAAAATTAGTCTGTATCGATATATTTTTTAAAATAAAATTTGAAAATTTGAGCTATTTAATTTTTATTTTGTTGTAGACACTTGACGAAGTTGAATATGATGTGTCGTCTGGAAATTTAAACTCAACCCCTGGTGTTGATACTAAAACTGGATTGTCAAGAATCCCAGTCTTCCAGAGACACCCGCACCAGAACAAATGGCGAGGGCAGGTCATCGTATGATTCCTCGGTCACAAACCCAAAAGCTGGATGCCTCTCATCTCAGACGACGGGTTAACCGTCAGATGGGTAGAGCTGGATGCTTTGCGCACCAAATTTTGGGTGACGTGCTATTTGTTGGGTTTATGCTCTAAAAATTCAGCTTAATAATTCGGTCTACCAATCCGGAGGTTTAGTTTGTTCGAGCAAGTTTGTATTTTCTATTTGAAAGAGATTCAGCTTTACCATGTGTGATATTTCTGAAATTGTATAAGACAAAGAAAGTTGTAAAACATTGTCAAACAGCAGCCAAGAACTCAATGATAAACGTTACTATTTTTAAGTCCCCTGAAGTACTGTATCACCTGTAATATTACTAGAGGCAGAAAAAATATCGTTGGCTCACAATCTCCTGTGTGTTCTAATGAAGTTTGTTGTGTTCATTGCGATAGCAGTTGAGCAAGCATAGATTCCGGCTAAGCATGTGGATGCACAGACTAAGCAGAATGCCTTCCATTGCCTACCAGATGCAAGGATAGCCAATGCCGTAAGTGCAGCAGCCACAGCTGAGAGTACGTTTTTCCAAGTGTTGAAAGCTTTGAGGACACTGCTGCAATCCTTGCAATGTATTACATGCCGGAAATACCTGTTTGTCAAGTTTGGAGTGTGCATCGTTCCTATCCCGCCCTTTGCAGGCAAAGAAGCTGATACTCCAGCAACAAGCCCAGCGGGCGCATGTTCTACTACAGCAGGTATTTCAGGCAGAGAAATTGTGCTGTGCCCAAAATGGTAAGGCATTCCATGCCCAACTTTATCCATCCATTTTCTGTATTTGGCAACCCATGTATCTGATGACCTTAAATTAAGGTACAATTCCTTCGTTGGAACTTTTTCTTTCAACAATACCTCATTTTGTGAAGAGAGGAACCCCATGTCTTGCTCAAAAACTTTACTTGCATTTTGATGGAAGTACCATTTGGGGAACAACTTTGCCAAGGGTGATCTTTTAGTTCCTCCAAACCTTACAATAAGCATGGATTTTCCTTGTCCGGTTGGTCTACAGAGGAAAAGACCTGTGAAGTAGTGTTTTTCACCTGTGTTATCATCGACAAATTCTCTGTTGTTTTGAAGAACACATGGCGCTTCAAAGCGTAAAAAGTTTGCCAGTGACCCATCCTTTTCCTTTCCCCACCAGCCTGCGAATCCTCGATCTGTCTGTTCAGTCACCTCAAAGCAAAGAGGTTGGGCATCTTCTCTTTTAGCACTCCAGTCTGTCCTATCATGTGAGATTGGGATATGTGCTGGATCCATGAGGTTCTCAAGGAGAATGGAGTGATCATATGGAAGTTCATGTATTGTCGAAGTATCTTGAAACCCTGGCCTAGCAAAGTTTTCAAACCATGGAAGCTTATCATGGTTTGGTGGTGTCTTTTGTGACATCCATACCCAAACGACTCCTTGCGATTCCCTCACCTCATACGTTCTAACACAAGCTGACCGAGGAATTTTTGCATCAACTGGAAGCTGAGGTGAAGAAATTCATCAACATTTTCATTCCGTAATATGGAGAGTTCAGGACAATCCTCAAGCCAAGAAAATATGAAGAAGGTAAACAAAGACAAACCTGAGGTATCCTAACACATTTACCCTCGCCTTCAAATTGCCAGCCATGGTACAAACATTCAAGCCGTCCATCAATCAACTGGCCTTCAGAAAGTTTTGCTAGCCTATATCAAGTGGAGCTAAACTCAAAGTTAGCAATCAAAGACTTACAATTCCAAAGCCTCAAGTTAATAGGTACATCATCAACATTTTCAATATAGTTGCATATTAAGTATCGTCTATGCACTAAGCCCAGTTCTTCCTCAGTCAAATTCATAGATAACAACATAGAAAACGGAATTTCCCCATCATTATTGAATTGGCAAACTAACATCAGAGCTTTTCTGGTTACCTGTGGGGGCATCGATCTTGATAACAACGAAGTTCCCCGTTGCCATCTTTATACAAAACGATCTGCTGATCAAACACAGTGAGACCCAACGGAGCATCATGAGGGACGTCCTTGGTGAGATACAGTGGATACCACTCTTCCGTCCAGTCATAATACGCCACCAATCTCTCTTCTCTACTTTCCTCCTCACTCGACGGACCCACCAGAACTTTGTGATCATCATCAGTGGAAGACACACTCCTCAAATCCGTGATTGCATGGCATTTCATAAACTTAATTTTTTCAGTTTTCATAGACTCAAGTGTTTTCCTTACACGTATTACACCCGTTGTAAGTTTTGGTGTTGGGATATTGAGGCCCGGTTTGAAGAGGAAAGAGGAACTTCTGCAAGAGAGAAATGAGTGAAGTGATAAAGCCATGGCGTGTTCTTCTTCTTCTTCTTCTTCGGTGTTGTTGTTGTGTTGAAGAACAAGTAATCCTTTGAAAGAGAGAGTAAGAAGAGTGGAGAAGGAATGGAAGCCATAGGGAAGAGAGAAGAATCAGAGAAATGAAAGTGAGGCAGGTTGGTCGTTGTTGCTTGCTGGATGAGTGCACCATTCCTGTCCACAGAATTTTCGTTCCAATTTGTGAAAAAAATGGTCGATAACTACAGTGTATGAAGGGAAACGAAACAAAACGACAAGTCGTTTTTTGGATTACACCATGTTCAGGTCCTAAAAATTTTGCCGACACGTGGATTTATGTGTTAGGCGCAAGAATCGGTAACTATCCTTGAGGCCGAGATCAAAGACAATGGGCCTAACTGGATAACTGCCTTGGAAACCCAAAGAAATAATAATAGGCCGAAACGTTTAACATACAAAGCCCATGTTAATCCTAGCCTAACTGGAATTGGGGGACTATCTGGAATTTACAATGCTCGCCATTATCATTTAGGTTGGTTATTTGTCTGGCATTTTTGGGAGTTAATTCTACACAGTTCTTATGTTTTGTGTTTTAAGAAGTTCTTATTTGGAAATCACGAAGCTGTAGTTTTGTAGAGGAGTAAATTGCGGTTTTTTTTATTTTTTATTTTTTATTTTTAATCGCCAGGACAGTATGAGAGGCCTCCCTATAATGAGAACACTCTCAGGTCTGTGTATCATGTCCGTGAATATGATGTCCGCAAACTCGTGCAGGTCGAGGAACCAATAGATATTTTCCTTTCACATGACTGGCCTCGTGGCATTACTGATTATGGGAACTTGTTCGGCACAAGCAACATTTTGAAAAAGAGGTGATTGTAGTGTATTAAGGTTGTGTTAGTGATTCATTGTGTTGTTATTTTTTTCTGTTCGGATCATTTGGTTTGTTTTATACTGGCTTCCCTCGAAACAATAAACCTTTTTTCTGATGGAACAACCATTTGATATATTCAGATTCAGGATGGGACTCTTGGAAGTGAACCTGCAACTCAACTGTTGGAAAAATTGAAACCTTCTTATTGGTTTTCTGCTCACCTTGGCTGCAAATTTTCTGCTCTTGTTCAACATGGAGAAGATGGTACACTTACGAAATTTCTCGCTCCTGATAAGCGTCTTCCAGGGCGCAAATTCTTACGGGTGTTTGTCTTGAAATCTACAAGTCTACTTGTTGTCGTTGCTGGAAATGGAAGCTAATTTCATTAGTTCTGGCACTTGCTGAGCTTTTAGGTTGTTGAAATTGAATCTGGACCAGGACCTTATGAGATTCAGTACGATGAAGAATGGCTTGCTATAACACGGAATTTCGACTGTGTCTTCCCTTTGACCCCTAAAAGTGCAAATTTAAGGTATAATGTTTGAAGATGTATATCATGGATTGATTTTGTACAAGAAGCAGCTGGTAATTCTGTGTCCCTATATTATAGGGGTGTGCAGCTTGACATGCAAGATTGTCGTCATTGGATCAGAAGCAGGATACAGGAAAAAGGGGCCAAAACCTTTTGAGTTTGCACGCACAGTTCCCTGTTATAATCCTGCTCAATCTATGTCTACTGCTTCCTTTGCTGGTAATAGTTTAAAAATGCTGTGGCATATATTCATTTTGCATTATCTTGCTGTTCCTAACGGACCAAATTTAGAATTCTTTGCTAAGTTCCATGGCAAAATCTTAGATTTCATTACTAGAATGTTCAAAAACTTTCATACATAGTCCAGTATCTCCAGTTGCAAAGTGCCACAAGATCTATTACTATGTTTATGCGACAATTTTTTTTTGATATTTAAGTTCTTATGGCATGATATGTAGATGTGTTTACATGTTACATGATCTACTTTCTATAAGTAGGTTGTTGATTAAAATGTTCACACTTCTGTTAAAAATATTAACTAGTTCTCTGGTTTTGCAACTTGCATGTCTTGTGACCTCTGAAATTCATTTTAATTGTTATTGTTATTATTATTTTTGTTATAATGATAGTTCAAGAAACCAAAACTTGAAACCATGCATAATGTTTTGACATTGCTTTGTATTTTGCAGAAAATCCTCGGAATCCGCAAACAGAGTCTTTCTTGCAGTTTCTAGAACTTCCATATCTTCTTGCAAATGCATCAGAATCAAGGGAGCCCCAGAGTCTTGCATCTTTGAATCAGAAAGGTAATCATAGAAGCAATTGTTGTTTTGTTTGGTTATGGGGTGTGGGGTTAAAGCTACTTTGCCTTTCCGCAGCCCATTGTTGCCCTTGTTTGATGAATATGATAATATTATACGCTCTATGGAACTGATTCCTGCTACTTGCATAGGTCCTGATCTTGATCCCGGAGAAATTCCTATCAACGATGTGGATGAATTAGAAGAACTTGCTGACGATGAAGATGGAGCAGCGGAGAATGAAAAGCTATGAAGACTGTTTGTGCATAATATAACAATTAACACCTATGGATTGTTCTCTTGTTAATCTTTCTGTGTGGCAAATGGCTATGCCTTGCGTTGTAAATCTGTAAGTTCATCAGTTCTTTGAGATGGAAAACCATGTTTGGAGATTATTTGATTGAGCCACCCGGGACAAAGTAGGAACAAGGTTCCTTGTGCTTTTCTCCAAAGCTTTTATGATACATTGTCGGTATGCCAATGTCAGTATGCCAATTTATGCATATTTTTAAGGCATTCAATGTCGAAATGTAGCCATTTGGACCCTATATTCTGAGAAGTTGCGAGTGGCAGAAGAGCAATTAATTTCACCTTGCAAATGCCAGTTGCCATGGCAGTGTTCGCCGGATACGTGCATAGAAAATATTAATAACTGATGTATAAATTCCATTATCAAACTTCTGACATCACCAAACTGGTTTAATGGAGCTTTAAATAAGCAGGGAAATACATGCTCCTCCTCTTTTGACTCTGCTGAAATGTTTTGAACGTGAAATAATAAAGACTAAAAAAATCAAAGCAGAATTCTGGCCCTCTGCAATCTTGAAAAACTTCTCATGGAATCAAAACCAGTAGCTGTTTCGTTTTCTACGACTAATGTCCATAAATTCTTTGTTCTTGTTTTGTTCTGTCTTGCTGCTGCCCCTTCTTGTGCCAATCTTTCTTTCAACTTCTATGCAGCTTCATGCCCTGCAGCTGAATTAATGGTTAAAAACACAGTGAGATCAGCTTCCTCTGTCGACCCAACCATCCCTGGAAAACTTCTTCGCTTGCTTTTCCATGACTGCTTCATAGAGGTTAGTGCTTTTCCGTTTTGTGAAAATATGTTATATGTTTCTCCTCAGACCTGAAAATCGCAGGTCTAAGTAGTCTCACAGCCAATAAAGACCTGAAAAATTTTACCAAAATCTTCAGGGTTGTGATGCATCTGTACTGCTCCAAGGCAATGGGACAGAGCGAAGTGATCCAGCAAACACATTTCTTGGAGGAATTTCGGTTATTGATTCAGTGAAAAGAATTCTTGAAATTTTCTGCCCTGGAACTGTCTCTTGTGCAGATATACTTTCTTTGGCGGCAAGAGATGCTGTTGAAGTTGTAAGAATTTCTGCTTGTTCGTCATTTCATTGCATAATTCTTTTGGTTGATTTTCCATTCATGAAAGACTTGAAAACAGGCAGGCGGACCGGCGCTCCAGATTCCCACAGGCAGGAGAGATGGAAGAATATCTACAGCTGCAAGTGTTAGAGCCAATATTGTCGATACAACATTCACAATGAAGGAGATGATTAATATCTTTTCCTCAAAAGGGTTGTCCCTGGATGACCTCGTTACTCTATCAGGTACAATTGAGGCTTCGATTGGTGCTATTGTGATGCAATTTTAAAGTCACAGCTCCTGTGAAATAAAATCTCGATCCTTTGTCGCTTTGGCTATGCAGGAGCTCACACAATTGGCTCGGCACATTGCAGCGCATTCAGTGAGCGGTTTCAAGGAGACTCCAAGGGAAAACTCACATTGATTGACACTTCTCTTGACACTACTTATGCAAATGAGCTAATGAAGAAATGCCCAGCAGGCGCAAGCCCATCAGTTACTGTTAACAACGATCCGGAAACATCTTTCGTGTTTGATAATCAGTACTACCGCAATCTGTTAGCACACAAGGGGCTATTCCGATCGGATTCTCTTCTTCTGAGTGATGAAAGAACAAGGAAACAAGTAGAGAATTTTGCCAATGATCAAGACAGTTTCTTCAATAGTTGGGGACAGTCATTTTTGAAGCTTACTAGCATTGGAGTAAAGACTGCAGATGAAGGGGAAATTCGGCAAACATGTTCATTAACTAACGGATGAAGAACAATTTAGGACCAAAGCAAACTCCAAAATGAACAACAACTCCTGTCTTAATAATTCCTGAAACTCAAAAAGTGTTCGAATTAATTTTCATGTACATAAGAACACCCTATAATTTCTTTGATTTTGTTTGGTTGCAGTTGCGGTTGTTTTTGTTTTGTCCATTTGTTTCTTATTAAACAGAAAGACTGTTACCAAAAGTTTCAGACAACAGTATCCAACTTGCCCCATGGCTGTACTGGGCGGCTGCAATTTGGATGACTTATTCCATCCAAATAATTTGAAGCTTCAATGATTCAAAGAAAATTTATGAGTTTCGGGAATGATCGAAACATAATCTCATTAATTAACAGTAAATATCTCTTTAAAGCTCTAAAATAATCTGGGATTAATTTTAGTGGTCTATTTGACATAAAATGATAAATTATATTTATTTTAATCAAACGCAAGAAATTTTGGGTCTATTTGATAAATGACATTTTAAAAAAAATTTAATCCTGAGAATAAACAAAACGGCGACCTGGACGTTTTAGCAAGTAACTGGGGGCAAATTAGAAGTAATTTTGGGCTGGATTGTAAATGAGTGCATATCAGTTGGACCAAGTTTAATTAGGCCTGACATTTAAGCCCAACCCAAACTCAAGTAAGAAGCCTACTCTATTCCACCGCCTTGAACCAAAAACCCTGGAAGCTCACTCTCTCTTCCTCGCTCTCGTTCCCTGCGTAAACCGTAACCTTGTAGTGTTCACGACGGAGCTTGGATTTGAGAGAATCACTGGCTCAAGCGAAAAGAGAGAGAAATCATGATGGACGTTATGCTAATGAACGAGATAGAAGTGACAGCAAGCCGGCTTGGCATTGATCTCTGCGGAGTCGATCTAGACTCCATTAAACTCCCGCCCGGTGAAGATTTTGGCATCGTTAGGCATGATTTTCGCGCCTTCAATTGTTTATGTTCTGTTTGGTAGCCCAGAAAGCGTAGGAAAATCAATTCCTAGTTTCTATACTAATATATTTTAACTGTTCTTGTATTTACGTGAACTTGTGAGGTCGATGCTTGTATTGGCGTCCTGTTATATTTATTGGAAAATTCAGATTTTATTTTCGTGAAACAACTGATTTAAAACCCAAATTAAACAGTAAGTCAGAAACAAATTTGCGACTTGTTTACAAATTTTGATTTTCCCATGTTTGTAGCCTTGTTAGGCTCTCAGTACGCTGGCAATCGATTGAGCAATAGTTTTCAGTTATTCGTGGAGTTGCTGAGTAGAATGCTCAAGTTATTTATTTGTCTTTTAGTTGTTTGCTTTGTTTTACGGTGTGTGTGTCAGCTAAGTTTTGATTTTGATAATTTATGCACCTTGATTCTGATCCTTTCTTTTCTTGCAAGTAGTGACGATGGGGATGTGTATGAAGATGAGGAGCAGGAGGTTGACTCCGGCTTTGGTAACATTATCGTTGTTGATAATCTCCCTTTTGTTGTTCGAGAAAAGTTTGTGAGGCTCGAGGGTGTTATTCGAAAAATCTATAATCAGATTGGTGTTATTAAAGAGCATGGTTTCTGGATGCCCGTTGATCCTGAGACCCACATGACCTTAGGTTACTGCTTCATTGAGTATAATACCCCCCGGGTATGTTTATATCTTCTCTCATCTTCCCCTTTCTACGTATATTTATGTTGTGTAGATGTGTAATTTTCTCCTTGATATGTTTGTTGACAAGTACAATTGTATATGGCCTCTTGCCGTGGAAGCAAGAGGTCGAGGGGTTGATTCCCACTCAAACTAACCGTTGGAGGAAATATTTTTAATTTGTGTTTATGCAGGATGGGTTTGGGGTTTGTGGTATCCCAAAAAAAGTACAGTTTGGATATGGCTACATTTTCCCTGAATTGATTTTTTACCATCTATGATGTGAATCAGATTTTTATGGCTGGAGCTGGTTTTGCATTGTCATAGAACACTTATTTTGCATTATTTAACCTTCAGAAGGAGTCTTGTTAACATCAATTGATAACCCTATCAATCTTGTTTAGGAGCATGCTGTCATACTAACAGGATTCAAACTATATTGCAATACAAAATTATGAGCGTGGAGGGCAGATGTTTTAGTTTTTGATAGGCATATTGTTTTTTATCTGAAAGATTATTTTGGATGCTATGCTTTTATTCGTTATTTGGTAAAAAATTATTAAGGCTTTAAATTCCTTTTGGGTTGTTCCTACTTCTGATATTTGCATGCTCATATTCTAATGGAGGAATGAACCAGCAGTATTCCATCTGCTGCTCTTATTTGAATTGATATTTTCTCAGTTATTGAATTGTAGTTTAGATTTGATCCGAAAACCGGTTTCTCTTTTCAGGCCCTTGTCTCAGAATTTAACAATGTTAACTTGCGGATCTTGGTGCATGATAACCTAATCCTTTTTCGATTTCTGTAGGAGGAGAAAACACGCAGCTACAGGTTGGACAAAGCACATATTTTTTCTGTGAACTTGTTTGATGACTTCGATAAGTTTATGAAAGTTCCAGATGAATGGGGCCCTCCTGAAATTAAGCCATATACACCAGGGGTAAACTATTTGAACGTGTTCCTTTGCTTGTTATAATTATATTATGCTTTTCTATGTTTTTTCCCTTTATATATTGTTGGTTGTTCTACTATGAGCTGCTTGTTGTACTATTTTCTCCCCCATTCTTATCTTTATATCACATTTCATCATGGCCATGACCCTTTTATATTTGTTTGAAGAATGCACCTTGCTCTTTGATATTAGCATTTTAGTCTGACATGTGATATATGTGTTTCTTATCCTATTATACACTGGTATGTATGCTGCATTGTTAGTGTGTTTTGGGAACATAAGATTTTAGCTCCAAATGTTTTTGTATACTCTGTGTATTTGTAGTACTTCTGGTGGTGTCGGTATTTTACTTTTACATACTAAATGGTAGCCTTTCCTGTTTCTCTCTCTGTGTGAGCTGATTTTATCTACTTATACATTTCAGGAAAATCTTCAAAAGTGGCTTACAGATGAAAAAGCCCGAGATCAGTTTGTGATTCATGCTGGCTCAGATACCGAGGTTTTGTGGAATGATGCAAGGCATTTGAAACCCGAGCCTGTTTACAAGTGCAGTGTGAGTAGACAGAAAAATCTTAATTTGCTGCCATTAAAATTTTTTACTTGTTGAAATTACCTCTTTTAATACCAGATTATTCAGTTGGGGGGGAAAAAATATTAATAGTGTAATTATGACTATCCATTTTTGTTTTTTCAGTACTGGACTGAGAGTTTTGTTCAGTGGTCCCCACTTGGGACCTACCTGGCGACAGTCCACAGGCAGGGTGCTGCTGTTTGGGGAGGTGCTAGTACTTTCAACCGCCTGATGCGTTATGCTCATCCTCAGGTTAGCTTTTGTTTTCGATATATTATCTTGTATTTACCTCTCCATCTAGATCTTTTGACCCTTATTGGTCTAACTGCAGGTTAAACTCATTGATTTCTCCCCTGGTGAGAAATATTTAGTGACCTACAGCAGCCATGAACCAAGCAATCCACGTGATGCAAATGTAAGATGTTTCTACTTTGCTTTTCTTTTGTTTTTTTTCCTTGTATAATCTTTTGTCTGGTTTGCTGTGCCTCTGGGCCATTGCTGATGTAGAGCGTAACTTAATACTTAGAGGGGTGTGATGAATATTTTTGATGTGAGAACGGGTAAAGTGACGAGAGATTTTAAAGGAAGTGCTGATGAGTTTGCAGTTGGAGTGACTGGGGGTGTTGCAGCAGTGTCTTGGCCTGTTTTCCGGTGATTATTCTTTTCGATCAATCTGCTTGGTCTTTTTTGTCCTGAATGAGATTGTTTTTCTGTACTGATTAGTATGTGAAATTTTTCAGATGGGGAGGCGGAAAAGATAGGTACTTTGCAAAACTTGGGAAAAATATGATATCTGTATATGAAACTGAGACCTTTAGCCTTATTGACAAGAAATCCTTGAAGGTCGAGAATGTCATGGATTTCAGTTGGTCACCAAGTGATCCTATTCTTGCACTTTTTGTCCCTGAGCTTGGTGGTGGGAACCAGCCTGCTAGGGTGAGTGCTTGTGTTAAATTGCAGTTGCTTATTAGTTTATGTATGCATTTTGATGTTTTTCATTGTTCTTTTTCCTAGGTGAGTCTTGTTCAAATTCCCAGTAAAGAGGAGTTGAGGCAGAAGAATCTTTTCAGTGTTAGTGATTGTAAGATGTACTGGCAAAGCAATGGAGACTATCTTGCTGTCAAGGTTGATCGCTATACAAAAACAAAAAAAAGCACATACACAGGCTTTGAGTTGTTCCGAATTAAAGATAGGGACATACCAATTGAGGTTTTGGAGCTTGACAATAAAAATGACAAAATCATTTCCTTTGCTTGGGAACCAAAGGGCCACAGGTTCGCTGTCATCCATGGTGATAATCCAAGGCCTGATATCAGTTTTTACTCTATGCGAACTTCTCATCACACTGGCCGAGTATCAAAGCTTGCTACTCTCAAAGGCAAGCAGGCAAATGCTCTTTTCTGGTCGCCTTCTGGTCGTTTCATAGTGCTTGCTGGACTCAAAGGTTTCAATGGTCAGTTCGAATTTTACAATGTTGATGAGCTTGAAACCATGGCAACAGCTGAACATTTTATGGCTACAGATGTAGAGTGGGATCCTACTGGGAGGTAAATTTTGATAACTTGCATGTAGGACTGTTGTAATAAATGTTTGGAAAATGTTTCTTTTAGAATGGCTCAAAAGCTTTACTCTTTTATCTTTCTACTTCCCAGTTACTTATAATCTGATTGTATTTGTATGTTCTGTTTTGCATTTATAGGTACGTTGCAACTGCTGTGACTTCAGTTCATGAGATGGAAAATGGTTTTAACATATGGTCCTTCAATGGCAAGTTGCTTTATCGAACACTGAAGGATCACTTTTTCCAGGTAAGATGCATTGTTCCATGTATGGCTTGTCCACTAGGGTCTTCCTGTTAAGTTTGTGAAACTGTGTAAAGGTGGCATATACAGATTAAAAGTACTAGATAATGTTGTGTTTAATGGATCATTAGCTGGAATATTATTTTTCTGTTAATGCTGATATTAAAAGTTAATACTTGAAATGATGAACCTGGGGATGATAACTGTTCCTTGATCTGAACCTTGGACTTCTTTTTTTTTTTGCAGTTTCTGTGGCGCCCAAGGCCACCTTCTTTCTTGACTCCCGAGAAAGAGGAAGAAATTGCAAAGAATCTGAAGAAATATGGTAAGAAGTACGAGGCAGATGACCAGGACGTGTCTCTGCAATTGAGTGAGCAAGAGCGTGAGAAGCGGAGGTTATTGAAGAATGAATGGGAGAAGAGAGTCAGTGAGTGGAAGCGATGGCACGAAGAAGAAAAACTGGACAGGCAGAGTTTGAGGGATGGGGAAGCCAGTGACGAGGAAGAGGAGTACGAGGCCAAAGAAGTAGAAGTAGAGGAGGTGCTGGATGTTTCAGAAGAAGTCCTTCCTTTCGACGAGTAACTCGTGAGTGTCTTAAGCCAATTATTTTTTTGGGTAGTCCTATAAGTTATTCCCTCTCTTCAGATTACAACTCACAGTACAGGTATCTCTGAAGACAATTGTGGAACTTCTGGACTAGTTTTGAAATTTTGTCTATTGAATTCACTCTGTTGGGAGTGAATTATTTTTCTCCCTTTTTTTGGGTTTCTTTATTCTTTATAATTTAACTTCTTGTCGAATTTTGTTAGTTATGAGGAGCATCTCACTTAATTTTATAATGATTTCAGATCTCATTCACTTGCTGTCTTGTGGTTTTTCATGTTCTAATAACCTGCAGGAGCGAAATAATAAGGTGGATTGAGACCAGAATGATGCCTGTTTCGGTATATGTAACAAATAATGTAATATTAATTGATGAATACTGTCCATTGTCAATTATAAAATAATTATCTGTTAATTAATTTATATATATATATATATGTATATATATATTTTTTTGGAAGTAAAATAGTGTCATTTTTAAAATGGAAAATATTATGGTAAGACAGAAACTTGAGATTTGGACTGTATTACAGCTGGGTTTGATTTGGAATACCAGCAAATTTTATCAGTACTAACAAGTAACATGATTGTCTGTAGTGTCTTCGGTGATAATATGTAGAGTTATTAAAGTAATACATACCATTGAATGAATTTGAAAGGAACAAACAATATGTATCTTGATTCTCCATTAATTTCAACAATCCTTGCACCGCTAAATCCAAAAGCTTAAAGGCAATTTTTTTAATGCCTGAAATGTGAATACAAAGAGCAAATCAAGTTGGTGGACTTTAGAGGATGCAATGATATGATGGCCAACAAGCAAAGCAATCACAATTCGCCAAGAAATTTTTAATTGCAGGCCTACACTGTGCAAGTGTAAGCATGCTTATCTCACTCACTCCACCCGGTCCCACTCGTCAGTAAGAAGATGCATATGCCCCCTCTTTAATTTTTGTTCAATTTCAGCATACAATCATTTCATTCTTTAACCTCACTTTAGTAGTTAAGTACACACCAACTTCTTTTCTCGATTTAACAAACAAATTGAACAATTACACCCTGTTCTATTGGTGAATTCATTCCATTTATTACCTCTTGATTTGTCCTAAATACAATGATTGGTTGGTTGTCGATCCCATCTTACTTGCACGATATATATAATGTGTGAAATTAAGAAGAAAACAAATAAAGGGGCCATAGAAATTAAAAATAATAATAATAATAAAAATCAAATCGTTAGTCCATCAATATCTCTCTCTCTCTTTCACACTGGAGACAGATTACAGCTTTCTTCCACCACCCGCTCAAGCACTTGCTGCCCAACTTGTTCATCGAAAGATTCTTCATATCCACATCTCACTTTCTCTGTGAAATTCCACCCATATATCCTTTGTCCCCTTAGATAATCAAACGCCCTCACGTTTTAACGAGATTCCAACGCAATAAGAACTATATGACCAAGTGGTCATACCAGACCCACCACTCTCCATCATCTATTCTAGGCTGGCGACAATGATTTACAAACCTAAGGATCCATGGCCTTTCCGTGCAACTATGTTCATGATATCCCATGTCGAAGATGGGCGACTGGTACATGTAAGTTTTACGAAGATTCTATGGTATTAGGTTACATTATTTAGGGTTTGGTTAAGTGGCACTTTCATTTGTGGCACTTTCATTTGCAGTAATTTATGCTTGGTGAAGTCTTAGGTGGAGTCCTCAATTATTAGTTGGATTGCAACTTCAGCAATTGTTGGATTGAGCAATTCATCATATGCTTTCATTGGAGTGTGGGGGTTGCTTTAATCTTTACGAGATATGGAGTTCTTGTTACAACAAATATCTTTCTTTGAGTTTGAAAATTTCTCTATTTTCTATCAAGTTTTGGTTTCTATGCAACACTTAGAAACCCTAATTGTAAAGTTATTTCTTAAAAACAAAAGCATTTGGGTGGATAAATGATTCTTCCAAAGTTTAAATTTATCAAAAAATACAAGATAGAAAATTAAAAAAAAAAACTTTATGATTGAAACCCTAATTGATTTCATGGGTTAACTAGTCACATGATTATGTTAACTCAATTATATAATACAATTCTATTAGTGAGGATTCGATTTAATCTCTCAAATCGATATGTTTAATCAGTCAAATTCAAAATTCTAATAATTTTAAATGAAATTTACACGTACATCATTAAATTTACTGAATTAATCGGTAGATATCTCTTATATACCATCATAATAGGCAATATACAAGATGGGGTTATGCCCTGTGTTACAGGTAAGGTGACAATAATAGCTCAACAGGCAATATACAAGATGGGGTTATGCCCTGTGTTACAGGTAAGGTGACAATAATAGTTCAACAGCAAAGATTAATTACAAATATCATTTGCTCCATTTCATATACAAAATAACTTGCCCTCATTTACATGCTATATGCAATCAAAGAAAATGATGAAGCTTATATGACTCTCCCTCATTGCAGCATACATAGAAGGTTGACCCAATTCCTTCTTGCATCACGCAAATATATGCAGGAGAGAATGTAAACACATTCCTTAATGTTCCTGGTTTGTTTGGTGTCCATTTTCTGGCATGCTTTTGACTTTGTGGGCATCTTTTTTGGAAGATCACAAGAATGTAAACACATTTCTTAATGGATTCAAAGTGAGAAAGCAACAACAAAAAATAACAATGATTAATAGAATAATTAGTCAAAAGTTAGGCGATAATAAAGAAATTAAAAATAAGAAATAAAGTTAGCTCGTAAAAATGTATTTTATTTACATGAATTTGTGTATGATATTTAACATTTTAAAATTTTTATTACTATCAACTTAAAATATTTTTTTATAAAAACTTAAAATAAAAAATAAAAAATTAAAATAAAATTAAATATTTAACGTGTCAAATTTTTATTTTTTATTTTAAATTATTATAAAAAATAGTTTAAGTTAACAGTAAAAAATTTTTAGAATGTACTGATACAGACATGTATTATAACCAAATCTTATGTACGAAACTAGAGGTTATGGGAGAAGCAAGTTTGTATGCACAAAAAATGAATAATGAAAACAAATGTTTGTTTAAACGACAAGATGGTCCTTGATTGGTTTGTGTGTTAATTGTCAATTTGCATATTCTATGCTCAATAATATGGGTTCTAAGAATAAAGAAATTAAGCTCAATATCGAAATAGACTAGTTTGTCAAAACGGTGACGTGAAAGCATTAACAATCTATTGGTAATACTTTATCCGATAGCTTATAAATCAAACCAAGTTTAGAGAGTGAGCTTGAAAGTTGCAAAGGGCCAGATCGAAGAGAGGAAAATTCCATGGCCCATACCATATTTTACTCCGCTTTTCTTAGCTTTATTCTCTCTGCTTATCTTCTTCTCTGCTCTTCGAAGGAGAGCTTTGCTTTTGAACGAAGAGAATCTGCAGAAAACCAACAGCATGTTCAACTCAGTTCTCTTCTTCCACAGGCTGCTTGCAATCCTTCTACCGCAGGTCAATTATTTCACCTCAAACCCTCTTTCTCTCTGTGCTGTAGAAGTAATTTTTGTCTCTGGTTAATTGATTACAATAATTGCTGAGATGACGAGAGCCATAGCCATTGCTAGGAATGCCTTAAAGGAAAACTCGTGTTTCCTTGGAAAATTACCAGACGTGAGAAACAGTAACTATTTTCTTTAAAATGTTTAATCATATACATACGTTTCTACTGTTGTTATGATTTTGAAGCATGAACTTAATAGAGGTCATAGTCATTGTCATTGGTAGTTTGACGGCTATAGGTTTTCTGTTCCACCAACAGATCATTCAGAGGAGGAACGATTGGGTCTTTTTATTTATCTTTTCTTGCTGTTCTTTAATATAACATTGATTGCTTATTGGATGTTTCAGCCAATGAGAAGAAGTCATCTTTGAAGGTAATCCACAAGCATGGACCATGTTTTCAGCCTATTAGGGGAGACAAAGCAAAGTCTCCATCACACTCGGAGATCCTCCGCCAAGACCAATCTCGAGTTAACTCGATTCATTCTAAACTCTCTAGGACATCAGTCCGCGGCGCCGGTGACGTCAAGGAGACGGACGTCGCCACACTGCCGGCCAAGGACGGCAGCTTGGTGGGTTCAGGCAATTTTATTGTTACGGTGGGTCTTGGTTCTCCGAAGAAAGATTTATCGCTCATATTTGATACAGGAAGTGAT
This sequence comes from Swietenia macrophylla, assembly GCA_032401905.1. NCBI lineage: Eukaryota > Viridiplantae > Streptophyta > Magnoliopsida > Sapindales > Meliaceae > Swietenia > Swietenia macrophylla. The sequence continues at coordinate 459,566 of CP135561.1, read as the reverse complement.
CTCACTTGGACACAATGCGAGCCTTGCGTGAGATATTGCTATCAACAAAAGGAACCAAAATTTGACCCCTCTGTGTCCAAAACCTACAGCAACGTGTCTTGCTCATCAACTACTTGCAGTTCACTCACATCAGCAACAGGTAAGTACAGTGACAAATCTTTGATTGATTAATAGATAGCAATAGCATGAGCCTGTTAATGAATATAATTTGGATCTTAATTGTATACTCTTTTGCTAAGTGCAGGTAAGTCACCCAGTTGTGAATCTTCAACGTGCGTCTATGGCATCCAGTACGGTGACTCGTCATACTCTGTAGGGTTCTTCAGCAAGGACACCTTAACTCTAACACCTACAGACGTTTTCCCCAACTTTCTCTTCGGCTGTGGCCAAAACAACCGTGGTCTATTTGGTGGCTCGGCCGGTTTGCTCGGTCTTGGCCGCGACGAAATCTCTTTAGTCTCCCAAACTGCCTATAAATACAACAAACTCTTCTCTTATTGCCTTCCGACATCAGCCAGTAATACTGGTCATCTCACTTTCGGTAACAGCGGCGGCGTCTCAAAATCGGTGAAGTTCACTCCCCTTTCCTCTATGACTCAAGGCACATCATTTTACGGCCTTGACATAACTGGACTCAGCGTCGGCGGCCAAAAACTATCTATTGCTACCTCAGTTTTTTCAGCAGCCGGTGCGATTATCGACTCCGGAACTGTCATCACTCGTCTGCCGCCAGATGCATACACTGCCCTGAGGACAGCTTTTCGTCAACTGATGTCAAAGTATCCGACGGCACCGGCTCTGTCCATTCTCGACACGTGCTATGATTTCAGTAAATATACAACTATAACAGTGCCTAAAATCAGCATGTTTTTCAGTGGTGACGTCGAGGTGAGCATTGACAAGTCGGGAATTCTGTACGCCAATAGCCTGTCGCAAGTTTGTCTAGCATTTGCTGGCAACAGTGATGCCACCGACGTAGCAATTTTCGGTAATATGCAGCAACTCGCCCTGGAGGTTGTTTATGATGTTGCCCGAGGGAAGGTCGGGTTTGCTCCTGGCGGTTGCAGCTAGAATTAAGGAGAACTTAATGAAGAAGAACAACTTCTTCAAGCTACACGGCTCTTCTTATATCCATTGCAAGAATGAAAACAATCCAAGATTACAACTTCTATATGACAACAGGATTTGTGACCAAAAAAATCTGCTGCAAGATGTACAGGAATAGTATTACATATGGTATAATGTTTCTATGAATGATCTACGATTGAAAAGGATTGCAATCACTGTGATAACTATGAATAAAGTGTTTCATATCAGACCCAGCATTTTGCCATTGTAGTGTCTACGATCTGTCCTTGTCCCACCGTAGCCATGAAAATGATGAATGCAAAAGCTGAAAAGAGACATTGGATTTTCATGCAACCAAGTTGATCAGGCCATGAGATTGCCGATAGAGGATAAACGACTCGAATGTCTCAACTTTAAGAAAATCTTACGTGGAGATGCTGTCTGTCATCTTGTCATCAAATCAGTTGTTTTCGTATTATCAATTAATTAAATAATTAACGTTTAATTAAGTGTAATTCCAAATTTTTCTTGTAATCATAACTTCAAGCATTTTCAATTCCCCAGTGTCAAAATAAAATTATTTTGAGAATTTTCTCAAAATATATGGTTCCTTTCTAACATTATTTTAATTTGGACTGAAGACTGCAATCAAATGATCCGGTTGTGATTTGATTCGTTGCTTTCCCTCCGTCGAGAAAATCACGACGTGACAATAACTTAACCGTGTGATAAGATTGGAAATACACACGGTTCTTCCGCAGTTTGGTCTTGGTTGGCACGCATGTTAGACGACTAAATATTACGGAGAATTACTTCATTCCATTTTTTGTGGCATCAATCCATATTATATCTGGGTTGCTAAAGGTTATCATACCAAAAAGATAAAAAAAAGTAAGAGAAATAATTCCTTCATTAGAATTGACCAGAGTCAATAGAGCACTAAAGAAAGTTTATCAAGCAATGGAATCATTAGTCAGCACCCAAAAATGAAATGATCAAAGAGAGGAATGAAGAAGAACAGTTCAAGCAAAGTTAGGTCCAATTCCAGGGAAACCAAGTGGAATAATAGTTTATACAAATCAAAGGGAGGCAAATTGCTCAAAAGTTTCCATAGCCAACATCAGATGTTGAGAAATTATAACTTCCCTCCTAGTGAACCCACAGTCAATCATGACTTTACGTTCAATGGTCAATTTCCATGTTTCCCACTCAGTGCTAGGGGGTTCTCTAATTGCTTATAAAAATCTAAACAAGACAGAGTAAGATTCATAAGTTACAAGTCGATCAATCTATGGCCACTGCTACCATTTCCTCGACCCTGCTTAGATTTATTCTCTCTGCTTTTCTTCTTCTTTCACTATCCCTGTTCTGCTACTCGAATGAGGGCTATGCTTTTAAAGAAACAGAAATTTCACAGGGGCATACGATTCTTCTCAGCTCTCTTTTTCCCTCATCTGTTTGCAACACTTCCACGAAAGGTTCATATATACATATATATATATATATATATTTTTTAAAGTCTGTGTTTGTGTGTGTATATATGCATATTTTAATACTGTAGTAAAATTTTTCTTGTAAGTTACAAGCGCAACGCATGCATAAGTCTCTTTCGGCAGTCACTTTAAACTGGTCGATCGATTAGGAAGTTGGGTGTGCCAGTGTGCTACAAGGATAAAGAGTTTGCAAGAGCATGGGAAGAAACGAAGTTCCATTAAGAATTTGGAACTGTATATGATTCAAGGGTTTTGAATCAGCTCGTTTCAATGCACCAGCTCGTTTTAAATGGCCCTTTTGACACCTCTATTTAATGTGGAGGTGGTGAATGATGATACGATGATCCCATTTTACTTGTCAAAACACTCCTATTTAAATATTATTTTGATTCAAAATTATTTTTAATAAATTAAAAAAAAATTTAAGTAGAATAATTTTACATATTAATATATTTAAAAAGTGAAATTATTTAATTAATAAAATGAGAAAAATTACGTATGATACGAAAAATTTATTAAATTTTTTTATTTTTTTATTTAACATTGATAAATAAATTTTTTTAATTTTTTTATTTTATTAATTGAACATTTTATTACATCAATTATATAATTAATGTAATAAAATAATCATTCTTAAGATTTGTTGCTGCACACAAAGGATACAATTTTAACCCCAAACAAAATTAATTAAATTCAGCACTGTTATTTGTGTATCCTAATTTATGTTTATATCTTATGTTTCAGCTGGTGAGAGGAAGTCGTCTTTGAAAGTGGTACACAAGCATGGTCCGTGTAATAAACTCAGTGGAGACGGAACAGAATCTCCATCCCATGCCGAGATCCTTCTCCAAGACCAATCTCGAGTTAACTCAATTCACTCTAGACTTTCGAAGAAATCGGTTAGCGGTGATATAAAGGAGACAGACGCCATCACGATCCCGGCCAAGGACGGTACCGCGGTGGACTCCGGCAATTACATTGTTACCGTCGGCCTCGGCACTCCAAAGAAAGAATTCTCTCTGGTATTTGACACAGGAAGTGACATTACCTGGACGCAATGCAAGCCATGCGTGAAATCTTGCTACAAACAAAAGGAACCAATATTTGATCCTTCTGGGTCCAAAACGTATACCAATGTTTCTTGCTCGTCGGAAGAGTGCGAATCACTGGAGTCTGCCACAGGTGAATACATGAAAAAGAAAATTCAATTTGGGATTATCAATTAATATTTTCAGACTTTTAAAAATCTTATTTGTTATGCAGGTCAGCTACTTGATTGTGCAGATTCAACATGTGTATATGGAATCCAGTATGGTGATTCCTCATCCACTGTTGGATTCTTTGCCAAAGAAACCCTAACCCTAACTTCTTCGGATGTTATTCCAAACTTCCTCTTCGGTTGTGGCCAAAATAACAAAGGCCTATTTGGTAAAGCGGCTGGTCTGCTTGCTCTTGGCAGAAACCCTTTATCCTTAATCTCTCAAACTAAAGAAAAATACAAGAGAATCTTCTCTTACTGCCTTCCTTCATCGTCCAGTTCAACAGGCCATCTCACTCTTGGACAAGCTGCCGGCCTCTCAAAATCCCCGAACTTCACTCCACTTTCAGCTGTCTTTGAAGACACGCCTTATTACGGCCTTGATACTGTAGGAATTAGCGTTGGCGGCCGAAAACTATTGATTGGCGAGTCAGTGTTTTCAAACACAGGTACCATCATTGACTCCGGCACTGTCATCACACGCCTGCCACCGGTCGCATACTCTCGCTTGCGATCAGCATTTCGTAAAGCAATGGAACAATATCCATTGTCACCGGCTTTCTCGATTCTTGACACGTGCTATAATTTTCGTAATTATTCCTCAGTTACAGTGCCTAAGATAAGCTTCTTTTTCAGTGGTGAAACTGAGGTGAGCCTTGACGTGACAGGGATCTTGTACGTAATTAGTCGGTCGCAAGTATGTCTGGCAATCGCCGGAAATAATGATGCCTATGATGTTGCAATTTTCGGAAATGTGCAGCAAAGAACGATGGAAGTGGTGTACGATGTCGCCGGCGGGAGGGTTGGTTTCGCCCCAAAGGGTTGTAGCTAGTGAATTATATAAATAGAGAGATCATACAGAAGAATTGATCAACGAAATCTTCCTTAAATTGGTGATAACCAGAATGATTTTGTATTATAACTAATAATGGAAGATTATCCTTCTGTATGGACCAATATATATATATATACATGCGTATGTACAAATATTTCCCTTTTTAAATTCCATCCGATCTATTAGTAAGTAGAGTTATTTAGGCATTTATTTTTAGAATAACTATAATAAAGGACTAAATTATTGATTTAAAAAAAAAATATTATTATCAACCTCATTCATATATGAATTTATCTGATTTAAAGAAGAAAAAATTTTATTAATATTTTGATTTAAATTAAATGCAATTTAATTCACATGTTATATTCTTATAAATATTTATCATCTGAAAAGAGGAGTAAATGAAATTTTGTCCAAAAACTTCAGTTGGGGCTCAAGTCTTGATTTAAAAAAAAAAGAAAGAAAGAAAGTACTTCTAAATTGAAAAGAAAAAAATAAGGTTTGAACCTTGTAAATTACTACCAGTCTCGATTAAATCTACAATACATGATCCTAGAAAATCAATCTCTTAATTTTCTCCGTCAATACCAAAGAAAGTCTGGTCTTGCCATGTAAATCCCATTCAAGAATTAGCGGGACCAATTTTCTTCATCCATTTTCAAGTTACTGGTCACATCATTGATGATCAGTTTACGATATCGAGCCAATTCAGCACATTACCAAATATATATATATATATATATATATAAATTCAACTGCCAGATCATGACTCTCTTTCTCCATCAATGTATGGTTTCTCTGTTGGATAAGATTAGCATGATTTTCAGTGGCGGCGTTGAAGTGGGCAATGTTGAGACCGAAATTCTGTACCCAAAAAGCCTGTCTCGGGTTTTACAAGCATTTGCTGCCAATGGGGATGTGAGCGTTGTAGCAATTTTCCAAAATTCGCGCAGCAACAGCGCTGAAGGCTGTTTCTGACGACGCCGGAGGGAAGGCTTGGTTGGCTTCTGACGGTTGCCGCTAGAATTAAATACCACTTAACGAAGAACAAAATCGTCTTCAAGCTTCCATGGAATCTTGTTATATCGAATGTCGGATTGAAAATGATAGAAGATTAGAACTTCTATATGACAACAGGATTGTTGACCAAGAAAAAAAAAAATCAGCTGCAAGATGTACGGGAATAAAATGATTGTATGTATGGCCTAAAATTGAAAAGATTGCAACCATAACTATAACGATGAGTCAATTGCCGTTTTCCCTGTAAACCAGAATTTCAATAAGCTTCTCAATTCTCCAGATTCAAAATCGACATGGATTAGAAAGAGAATACTTCCCTTCATTCGATAATTCCTATCGTTCCCATTTACAGTAACATAAACGGGCCGACTCCTGCGTGCATCACGCGAATATGTGATATTTACAAGTGAAGCTAAATTTTCGTTTGCTGGGATGTGTTTACTGGGTCCTTTAGGTCGTGAGATTCTAGTCTAAACAAATTCAAAATGCCCATTTGATGTCAACTATATCTATGATGAAACTGTTAGTTAATGGTAGCTAAATGTTATCCTCCAAAGGAAGAATAAAATATATATATTAAAAAATAACTACTTAATTAGAATGTAAAAGGGTCAAGAGAGCACTGAAAACTTAATTTTGAGTAATGGATCACTATTAGTCAAAAAGAGAGCACCCAAAATGTGGTAGAGAAAGAGAGTGGTACAAAAATTAGGCCTAATGCCATAGAAAAACTAGTGGAATAATAGTTTATATAAATCAAACAGAGGTGAAATTGCTCAGAATTTTCCAGAGCCAACATCAAATATTAAGAAAAGAGAGAAGTGATGGCTTTGTGTAATTTCTTGGTCAATTTCCATGTTTCCCACTGAGTACTGGTCTCTCTAATTGCTTATAAAAAGCTAACGACGACAGGCTAAACTTTGTAAGCTACAGGTCGATCAATCTATGGCCACTAGAACCATTTCCTCGACCTTCCTTAGGTTTATTCTCTCTTCTATTATTCTTTCTTTTCTCTGTCTTTTCTGCTACTCAAACGGAAGCTACGCTTTTGAAGAAACAGAAATTACAGAGAGACATACTATTCAACTCAGCTCTCTTCTTCCATCATCTGTTTGCAACGCTTCCTCGAAAGGTTCGTATAAGTATGTATCATTTTAAACTCCGTTTTATACATAATTTAATTTGTATATTTCTAATTCATGGTTGTTATGTGTTTCAGCCGGTGAGAGGAAGTCATCTTTGAAAGTAGTGCACAGGCATGGTCCATGTTATGAACTTAACGGTGACGGATCAAAATCTCCTGCTCACGCAGAGATCCTTTTCCAAGACCAGTCTCGAGTTAACTCAATTCACAATAGACTTTCGAAAAACTCAGTGAGTAGTGATATAAAGGAGACAGACGCCACCACGATCCCGGCCAAGCATGGTAGCGTGGTGGCCTCCGGCAATTACATTGTTACTGTCGGGCTTGGCACTCCAAAGAAAGAATTATCTCTTATATTTGATACAGGAAGCGACATTACTTGGTCGCAATGCATGCCTTGCGTGAGATTCTGCTATAAACAAGAGGAACCAATATATGATCCCCGTAACTCCAGAACGTATACCAATGTTTCTTGCTCATCAAAAGTTTGCGATTTGCTCGATTCTGCCACAGGTAAATCCAGGAAAGATATCTTGCATTTGGGGGTGGCAATTAACATAAAAAGATGCTTAAAAATTTACTCAAGATTCATTTGAAAAAGAATTATGCAGGTCAACCTGGTGCTTGTTCAGGTTCAACGTGTACATATGGAATCCTATATGGAGACAACTCGTACTCTGTTGGATTCTTTGGCAAAGAAACCTTAACTCTAGCTGCTTCAGACGTTCTGCCAAATTTCCTCCTCGGTTGTGGCCAAAATAACCGCGGCCTATTTGGTAAATCTGCTGGTTTGCTTGGTCTTGGCAGAGGCCCTTTATCCTTGATCTCTCAAACGAAGGGAAAATACAAGAAATTCTTCTCTTACTGCCTGCCATCATCGTCCAGTTCAACGGGTCATCTCACTTTTGGCAAAGCTGGCGGCCTATCCAAGTCCCTAAAATTCACTCCACTATCAGCTGTCTTCAAAAACACATCTTATTACGGCCTTGACGTTGTTGGAATTAGCGTTGGTGGCCGAAAACTGTCGATTCGAGAGTCAGTTTTTTCAAAGACCGGTACGATCATTGACTCCGGAACTGTCATCACACGCCTGCCACCGGCTGCATACTCTGCCTTGCGATCAGCGTTTCGTAAAGAAATGGCAGAATATCCCACGGCGCCGGCTTTGTCGTTTCTTGACACGTGCTTTGATTTTAGTAATTATACTTCAGTTAGTGTGCCTATAATTAACTTCTTTTTCCGTGGTGGAACTGAGGTGAGCATTGACTTGTCAGGGATTTTTTACCCATATAGAATGTCGCAGGTATGTCTGGCGATTGCCAGCAATAGCGATGCCAATGATGCAGCAATTTTCGGAAATACGCAGCAAAAGACGCTGGAAGTGGTGTATGATGTCGCCGGCGGGAGGGTTGGTTTTGCTCCTAACGGCTGTAGCTACTGAATTACATACGGATATCTTACAGAAGAACAGATCAATAGAACATTCTTCCTCAAATTGGCAACAACCAGAATGGTTTTGTATTATAACTAATAATGGAAGGCTAATACTTCTGTTCCGTATGGACTAAATCGATCAAGATATGCAGTACATGGATATATAAATGGAGAATCACTACTTGATTATTATAATTTCGTCGTTTTTTTCTTTAAAAAAGATTTGTGAATTCTGCAACTAGTATCAGTTGTCAAGCCACATTCTAAGGTTTCAATCATGGGTGTGTTTCTCGGTGGGATTGAAATACAATTTTTCCTTTCAAAATAATAATTTAATAATTTTTAATTTTAATAAAATAATAATAATAATTAAATTATATTTTAATAAAATTTATAAATTAATATAAATTAAAATTTTTTTAAATAATTTAATTATTTACTATTAATTACATCACCTACTAATATTTATTAAAGTTAAAGAAAAAAAATGAGAGAATTATAATTTTATTTATTAACCACTTATTTATTTTAATTAATAATTCTATTCTTTATTGGCCGTGGGTTAAAAAAATTTGTATCCAAACCAGGCTTGCAATTTTGGTCATTTAAAGAAATGGACAGTCAAGCTGTGTGGGTGTGGGTGTCTTTGGAAACTAATTGGGTGCATTTGGAATCCTGCACGTGGAAGCAAGTTGTTAGTTAAAGTCAGTTACGAAGGGAGGGAAATTTTTCCAGAAAAACAGGGCCTATTCGCTGGTTTCTGGTGAAATTTAGGAAGCTTATATCTTGAGCTCTGGTTATCTTCTTAGGACATTCTTGCACTCTATATAAAGCTTGAAACCTCCACAGTAAATATATTATCTTCATTCTTGTCAATAAGAGGTCCTCTCTTGTAAAACTTCTTATTGAATTTGATTAATTGCATCTGTGTGAATTCTTGTTTGATTGATTTGTTCCTCATTCGATGAGGTATAACGATCATTTCATCTGAGTTCAAAATCTGCTATTGTTTCTTTAAAAAATTTACTACACTACACTACACACGTGAGATCTCGAGAAACAACCCCCTATTGGGAGTTTCTAAGAGTATACAATTGAATGCATAAGAGTTGCAGAAAAACGATTATAAAAAAAAAAAAGGGGTAGAAATGCATGAATTTGATTAAAAAAAAAAACTTGTGAAACAACAAGCTGCAATATCATATTAGGGAATTGATCTCTTTCGAGTTGAATATTACAATGGATTTATTTATGAACTGCTGGTACATCCATCGATTTCCGAAATCACCAGCACTGAATCCTTCTTGTTGTCCTAATATGTCATAATATATTTTGGTATTCATCTGTTGATGATTACCTATGATTGTCAAGTCACTGGAATCTTTGTTTCCGGCGGAAGACGAGCAAACTTGGGAATCACTGTCTTTGTAAACCGCTGAAGGTTCCAAACTTAAATTCTCGGAATTTTCAAAGTGCAGAATCATGGATGGAATAATATTCTTCAGATTGTATCCTTCAAGATTATAGCATGTGTCCATCGGTTTAATTGTCGAAGATGCACAAGGATATTTCCACATCAATTCCTGGAACGAAGAGCGAAGTTCTGAATAAACTGATGGCGTTAGCCGACTGATAATTGTTCCAGTGTCCATTGTAGTGCTTGGCGGTGAAGAAAAAACATTTGCAGACATTTTCAATCCTTTTTGGCAAATTGTTATACCTACAATGTTAACAAAATAGCGATTTGATCTTGTTTTATCAGTTAGAAGTGGTATATAAGTTCCAGGATTGCAAGTTAAGAAGTGCTTCGATGTGACATCTGGGACAAAAGGGAGAAAAGAAAAATTGGGCCCAGTGTGTTTTCTTTTCTTTACCCATTAATCCTTTAATGCTGGCTACTCTCCTTGCTTTATAAATATGGGATAGGATAAATGCAATGAAAAAAAAATTGAGAATGCAGTAGAAGGTCGGAGAAGGAGAAAGAAAAGAAAGGAAGAGAGGAGAGAAAGAGAGAGAAAAAGAAGAAAAGAAGAAGAGATAAAGGGAAGAGAAGACAAGGCAGTAGAAGAAGGAGAAGAAAGAGAGGAAGAAAAAATTGGACAAGGGAGGTAAGGAGCGAAGAGAGTATTTTATTTTCTTTATTTTGAGAAAAATTTATTTATTCAGTATAAAAATTATTAAAAAAATTAAGAATACTAAATAAATTATATTAAAATAGTTTATGGTTAAAATTATTACTATTTTGACTTTTTTGACACTACGTCTACTAATTTTGAGTGTAATAAAATAGGTTAATTGATAAATTTTTAAAAATTTGTAAAATTTTGAGTGGAGGTAAAAATATAAAATTATAAAATTTTTAGGGTTAAATTAAAAATTTTATTAGTTTTGAGGTTAAAATAAAAATTTATAAAATATTGAAATAAAATATAATTTTTAATAATTTTAGACCATAAGTATAAATATTTTTATATTTAATTATATTATATGAATTTTTTATAACTTTTTTATTAATAATATTTTTTATTTTAAAAATTCAAAATTTTAGAATTTATGTGTCAACTTTTAGCTGAATTTTGGATTGAAATTTTATTTATATTTTATTATAAGCAGTTCAACTTAATAATTCATTTTAATAAATTGCATCGATTATTGTAAAATGTTGCTAAGTAGTAACAACAATAAAAAAGAAATTTTTTTAATTTTAGCAAGTGCACACTCTGACTTGATCAGGTTAATATTTCATGTATAATTGAGTATTTCAGTATTTTAAAAACTGAAAAGTAAAGTATTATTTAAATTTAAAAAAAAAAGTTATTTTTCAAAAATGTGCTAATTGTACTATTTTATTTCATACAAACTCTTCTATAATTTTAGAAATGCGATTATTGTTGAATTATGTTTTTAATGTTGACACTGTTGTAGTGATATGAATAAATTATTTTGTTATTACTGTGTGTTGTTAAATTCTAAAATAGTGTATAACTTTTTTATTAGTACCGATGATTGTAGACTTAATTTCAATCTCACGGTGAAAGTCCCTAAACTTGAAATCATGGACGGCAATTCTTAGATATAGAACTCCTAAAATATGCAAGCTACACATTTTTTATACAACAGTTCTTAGGAATAATGCACTAAAATTATGTATAGCACATAGTGATGATTAAAATATATTATTATTGAAGTATCAGTTTTTTTTATATATATTTACAGTTATTTATGATGTGAATAATTAAAAACATATTTATTAATTTTTTTATTTAAAAATCTCAAGTAGATATATAAATATCTACTTGATTTTAACTCATCCTTTACTTTTCAGTTTCATGTGGAGCAAATAAAAATAAGTAATGTGAAGTAGATGATGTCTTTTTACTTGTTATATTTTGAAATAATAATTAGTTATGTATGTTTTATTGTTAGAACATTGTAAGAGAATGATTGTTGTTCAGATGAATAAATATCTTAAATTTTAATATAATTGATATTGCATAACAGTAGTTGTAATTTAGACGAATGATTTTTTTTTTTTAATATTTACAAGTTTAGTTAATGTTACCAATATATATTCGAAAGTTTATCAGAATATTCTCAATCTACTTATTTTATCTTAATTTATCCCATTAAACGCGAGTTACATTCAATTCTGAAAATAAGATATCCATTGGAGCTTTTCTGACGAAGGGAGGCAGTAACAGAACATTTGTCCGAAATTGGTGAGTGTTTGAGCCAGAAGTGAAGTATCACCTTGTCCAATGCCAAGAACACCTGCTACTTCAACAAATTTGTTCCTATTATCTTGGCCGCAACCAAAGATAAATCCCGGAATCACAGCAGATAAAACGGTAAGTGTATCATTTGCATAAAATCCGTTGCTGTAAGACCGGTCGTGATGGACCTGAGAATAATCGCAAGTTGGAGTAATACAAGAAGCATTGGAAAATGTGGATGTAATTGCCTGTATCAAACATTAATGTTAAATCACGTGTAGGTGTGCCCAAACCAATCGTGACAACAAAGTTGCCGTTGGCTATGGAGTTTTTCGAAAGAGGGAGTTGAATTCCTAAACCAGAATCGTCGGTATACAACTCGTTGGAGGATATGGAATTGACAGAAACAACTCTGGATGGATCTTGGAGAAGAATTTCACGAGAAGAGAGACGTCGATTCTTTTGGCCAAGTGGTGAACACGGTCCATAGCTGTGGCCTATTTGCAGACCTGAAAAATGGACGATGCGAATTTAGTGTTGCAGAGAGAGTAACCAATTTAGTGTTAAAGGGAAAGTAATTAACCTTTAGACGGAGCAGAGCACGACACAGGCAAGAGAGATTTCACTTCTGCACCCTGTTGTAGATCTTCCAGATCTCTGGCTCCATAAACACAACAGAAAAATAATAGAACAGAACAGCAAAAAAGACGGCAAGAATTTTCCAGGCAATGAAGAAGACCACC